>JAKSZT010054304.1:45477230-45518053 GCA_026826555.1 Tolypeutes matacus | reverse complement strand
TGAGAAGGTGCTTTGTATAATTTCAATCTTTTTATATTTATTGAGAGCTGTATTGTGACCTAACATGTGGTCTATCGTGGAAAAAGATCCATGGGCACTTGAGAAGAATGTATAACCTGCTGAGTTTGGATGCAGCTTTCTGTATATGTCTGTTAGGTCTAACTTGTTTATCATATTGTTCAAGTTCTCTGTTTCCTTGTTGATTTTCTGTCTAGTTGTTCTATCTAATGATGTGAGAGGGGTGTTGAAGTCTCCGATGATTATTGTAGAAATGTCTATTTCTCCCTTCAGTTTTGCCAGAGTTTGTCTCATATATTTTGGGGCACCCTGGTTAGGTGCGTAGATATTTATGACTGTTATATCTTCCTGGAGGATCGTCCCTTTTATTAATATATAATGGCCTTCCACCTCTCTTATCCCTTTTTTGCATTTGAAGTCTGTTTTGTCTGATATTAGTATAGCTACCCCTGCTCTTTTCCATTTACTATTCGCGTGGAGTATCTTTTTCCAGCCTTTTACTTTCAGCCGGCTTGTATCCTTGTGTCTGAGGTGAGTTTCTTGTAAGCAGCATATGGATGGCTCATGTTTTTTTATCCATTCTGTCAGCCTGTATCTTTTGATTGGGGAATTTAATCCATTCACATTCAATGATATTACTGAAAATGTACTATTTATTTCCTCCATTTTATTCTTTGGTTTTCATATGTCATCTTATTTTTGTCTTTCTTTTTACTCTTTTGGTTATCCTTTCTGCTTTTCTTTCTTCTATACTCTCCTCCAAGGCTCTCTCTCCTGTCTTTTTCTTTTAGGTTCTAAGGCTTCCTTTAATATTTCCTGCAAAGGTGGATTCTTTTTTGCAAACTCTCTTAGTTTCTGTTTGTTTGTGAATACTTTACATTCACCTTCATATTTGAAGGACAGTTTTGCTGGATAAAGAATTCTTGGCTTACAGTTTTTCTCTTTCAGTTTCCTAATTGTATCATACCACTGTCTTCTCGCCTCCATGGTTTCTGAAGAGAAATGTGCACAAAGTCTTACTGGACGTCCTTTGTACGTGATCGTTTGCTTCTGTGTTGTTGCTCTGAGAATTTTCTCTTTATCTTTTACATTTGACATTCTGAATAATATGTGTCTTGGCGTAGGTCTATTTGGATTTATTCTTATTGGGGTACGGTGTGCTTCTTGGATATATAAGTTCATTTCTTTCATGAGAGTTGGGAAATTTTCAGCTATTATTTCCTCAAATACTCTTTCTGCCCCTTTTCCTTTCTCTTCTCCTTCTGGAACTCCCATGACACTATGTTCTTACGTTTTGTGTTGTCTTTCAACTCTCTGAGCCCCTGCTCAATTTTTTCCATTCTTTTTTCTCTCTGTTCTTTTCTCTCTTCAATTTTAGCTGCTCTGTCCTCAGTATCACTTATTCTTTCTTCTATCATTTCAAGTCTGCTGTTGTATGCTTCAAATGTATTTTTTACTTCACCTATTGTGTCTTTCATTCCCATGAACTCCGTTACTTTTCTGTTCATGATTTCAAATTCTTCTTTACGTTCGCGCAATGACTTCTTGATGTCATTGATCTCTTTAACTATATTCTTTTTCATCTCATTAATTTGATTTTGGAAATGTGTGCTCATCTCACTGATTAGTTCTCTCAAATTCTGCATCTCTTCTGGTACTTTGCTGTATTCCTTTTCTTGGGCCATGTCTTCTATTTTCTTAGTATGGCCCGTAATTTTTTCCTGGTGCTTAGGCATCTGGTTAGTTTGTATTTTACTTAGATGCTCTCTTTCTCTTTTATGGAGTTTTAGTGGCAGGAGGCTGTGAGTTACCACCGCTCTTTGATTTTTGGCTCAACCTTAATTGTTAGGATTGTTCTGCTGGTTGCTCAAAACTGGGCACTGGACCCAGTAATTGGTTGTAGAGTCGTTTCCTAGGGCTTTGGGCAGGGAGGCTATAGAGGCCAGGAAAAGCCTCTCTTACTTATTAATTTTCTTATGTGCACTTCCTTGGTCTGCCAGGAGATGGCGCTTGTTGGCAGCTCTCAATTCAATGCCTGGTTGGAGCGTATTTGTTGTGACACAGACCAGATCAATGTGATAGAGCTTCCTGTCTGGGGGCTAAGAGCCCTGTGATTCAAACTTTCTGAGAGAGTTCTCCAGACTTCTCTCGTAGTGCCCCCATTTTCCCAGCTAGGAAATATTTCCACTCCCTTCTGAATCCTCAACAATCAGTCCCTGTTAGTAGAGGAGGAGATTGGGAGGTTTGTATATCTTTAGCCCCTTGCAGGCTCCAAGGCAAACAATGGCGCAGCCCCACCCAGCCTGGAAGGGCTCTCCGGACAGGGCAGACCAAACCTGGGAGTCCAAAGCAGGTTCAGCCCCAGGCTCTCTCTCCCCTCTCCTGTGGAGTCCTCAACAATTAGTCCAGGCTAGAAGAGAGGGAGGTTGCGAGGGTCAGATTTCTCCAGTCCTTTCTCAGCTCTCAGGGCAAACCGCTGTGTGGAAGGGTCCGTGGGGCTCTGCAGCCCAAATTTCAGGTCAGAACCTGAGTCAGCCTAAGGCTGTGTCCCTCTCTCTTCCCTTTCCGGGAGTGGCAGATCCCTGAAGCCCCCTTTGTCTGTGGTCGCAGGCCCAGGGGCCCGAGAATTCCAAAGAGTGTAGGGGAGGGTGCCAGCAGCAGCAGAAGCTGCTACTTGCAACTCACAGTTCTGTAGTTGCGATTTCCCTCTTCTGTCCCTCTCTCCTCTGGGTGGTGTGCAGCCTTCAACTGCTGTCCTAAACCCTAGAAGATCTTTTTCGGGGCTGTTTCAGCTTGTCCTCTAGCTATTTTTCTGGAGAAGAGACTCCCGTGTCTTACTAGTCCGCCATCTTCCCAGAAGTCCCTCTTTCTACCTTGCTGTTCCCTCTTCCTTAGCTGCTATCCTTGTCTGCATGGCATAAGAGGGCTCACACCCATGCCAACCATCCAGAGGGCAAGAAGGGAAGGGCCTATTAGACAGAAAGTAGCAAATACCACAACTGTTTACATCCCACTAGCCAGAAGTTACTCCAGTGGCCACACCTAGCTGCAAGAGAGCCTGGGAAATGTAGTTTTTATTCTGAGAAGGGAGGAGAAGACACATTTTAAGGGACATCTAGAAACTTATGCATCTTAGTTTGCCAGGGTTGCTGTAACAAATACTACAGACTGGTTGGCTTAAACACTAGGAATTTACTGTCTCACAGGTTTGGAGGCCAGAAATCCACAACCAAGGTATGGGCAGTACCATGCTTTCTCCAAAGTCTATATAGAGCTCTAGTGGTAGCTTGCTGGCAATATCTCATGACTTCATCTCTGCCTCCGTCACATGGCTGTCTCTCTCCCTACCGCCTCCTCCTGATCCCTACTATGTGTGCCCATATTTCCTCAGCTTATAAGGACTCCATCCATATTGGGTTAAGGTCCATCCTGATTCACTGATCCTATTTACAAATGAGTTCACCTCCAGAGGACCAGGGTTTAGGACTTGAACAATATGATTCAATCCATAACACTATGTTACACTCACTGGCTGAAAAGTCTGGATTTATTCAAAAGATCAAGTCATGTTATAAAATAAATCACATTCCGATTTCCCTAAAGCAATCGGCTTCCTATGAAAGTATGAGTCACTTATTCATTCATTAAACATTTCTTCATGTATAAATGGGATTAATAACATACCTCACGAGGAAATTGTGAGAATACTAAATGAGTTAATACATGTTATGCCCTTAGACCAGTTTCTGGCATCTAGTAAATACTGTATCAGGGTTTGCTTATCCTACTATTCATTGGCACTCTTTTATGTGCTGCAGGGAATGGAGAGTTGACTGAGACAAGATCCCCACTTGCAAAGTGTTCAGAGTTCAGTGCATCAAAGAAATATGAACATGAAGGAAGGTCCTACAGTTGTGGTTCTCCATACAGGGTGTGCCTCCAAATCCCCCATGGCCTTCCTCCCTCACAATCTTGATTCACTGGGGTGGAGGCAGGGTTGGAGCATCTGTATTTTATTAAAAGGAGCACTGGATATTCTGATGCACATCCAGTGTGCAAGAGGCTGCCCTACAGTATAATGGGTATCAGATGGAGGTGAGAGCGCTAGAGAGGGGCTCTGCCTGGGCAGCATGGGGAGGCCTCACAGAGGAGGTGCTACCTGAAGGTTGCCAGCAATGCTTTTCAGGTAGAAGAAACAGCATATATTAAACTGATGACATTTTCTGGAAACTGCAAGAGTTTTGGGCCCATGGAGCATAGGCTCAAGAGATGTGGGGTTGTGACTGGGGAGGGCGGGCCAGGAGATGAGGCCAGAGAAATTGACAGGAGCCAGATCATGGAGGGCCTTTATTTTTATTTTTATTTTTTTATTTTTTATTTTTTTTAAAGATTTTATTTTATTTATTCATTTATCCCCCCCTTGCTGCTTGTGCTCGCTGGGTCAGCTAACCACGCCGTGCGGGCGGGCTTGCCTTCACCAGGAGGCCCCGGGAACCGAACCCGGGGCCTCCCATATGGTAAACGGGAGCCCTACTGATTGAGCCACAGCTGCTTCCCCATGGAGGGCCTTTCAAAGTCAGGTGGACTTGATTCTGTAGACCAGTGATCATCTTGTTTTGCAGCCAGGATATGAAAAAGCTACCATTCCCTTAAAGTGTATACAGGAAAAATCTTACATGCTATTTCAGGAAGCCCATAGAAAGACCCACAAACCCATCCACTGGCACGCACAGACTGGAAACCACAGTTAAATGGAATAAACCAAGATGTGGAATACAAAGGAGGATCAGATTTATGTGGGAAACTAGGAGTTTGCTTTTGGGCCAGTTGAATTTGAGGGTTTCAAATTTGACATCCATGTGGAAAGGTCCAGCAGGCAGTTGGTGTACAGGTGTGGAGTTCAGGTGAGAAGAGGACTTAGAGACAAAGGTTTGAGTCTGCAGCCTGGTGGTAGAAGTTATGGGAGTAGCTGGGACAGTCTGTGGGGTGAGAAAAAAGGCAAGTCAAGCTTGCTGGGACTTGTACACCTGGGACTCACCTTTACTGCTCTAAGAACATCTCTAGGTAAAGCAAACCCCGATTCTAAAACTAGAAAGTCAAGGACGCTGAGCTTGGGGACAAGAGACAACAATGAGGACAAAATGAGGGAGGAGGGAAAGATGTAGTTGCAACTACTCCAAGTTTAGGCATAATCAGCTTGTGAGATCATTTTGGAAAGAGTCCTTGAACCCGATGGGATTTCATAGCTCTCTGGACGAGGTGCTAGCTGCTTTGGGAGGCTTGGGGAACTGCAGAGTACATCCACTGTCCTTCAAGAGCTGGAAGTGATCAGGGACACTCTCCCTTTCTCTGGACAGGGCTTCCAAGAAATGCCTTAGACTGGTCAGCAGAAATGGGCTTGCTGACACACTCGCTCCTCAGTGAAGCCTCCCACACAGGAGGGAACCCAGGCAGTGCTCAGAGTTCTCCCACTTGTACTTTTTAGTGTATCTATAAGGAAAGCCAAGCTAAAGCATGTAATTGAAAATATATTTAGTTATAGATTTAGCAAAAGGTTTCCTTTTGAAGAATACAATTACTCAAATTGGGGATTATCATAGAAAATACTAGACACGTGGCCACTGTATTGAAAAGCTGTGAGTCTTTAGGTGGGGCAGGAAAACCTTCAGAAATATTAACTTCTATTTTTCTCCCATTATTTCCTTTTCTCTTTTGCCCTTCCTCCTCAAAGTCAGGCCTGTTTCAGTTCATTGCCTCAGGAGAGGGTTGTAGCAGAGCAAAAATCAGCCTCTGCCTCGCTTTCATACCCTTAGACTAGATAAAATAGATTAAAGATTTGGGAGAAAAATATTGTTAGGGAAATATCGTAAGGTTTGTCTCTCCCCTGCCCTGACTGACACCTAAAACTCAGACTAGAAAGGGATTTCTCAGGTGTGTGGAGGAGGGGAGGGACAGAGGAAGGGGTTGTGGTGCTTAATTTTATGTGCCAACTTGGCCGGGTTATGACGTTCAGTTGTTTGGTCAAACACTGGCCTAGATGCTGCTGTAGATATATTTTGTAGATGGGAATAGCACCTATAATCAGCTGGCTTTAAGGAGATTGCTCTCAATAACATGCGTAGAACTCATCCAATCAACTAGAGTCCTTAAAGGTAGAGAACCGAGGGTTCTGGAATAAGGATGAATTTGGCCACTCCTTCCTGAATTTCTCACCTAAGGAATTTGGGCACAAGACTTCAGCATCACTCTTACAGGAATTTCCAGCTTCCAGCCTGCCTATAGAATTCAGACTTAGCAGTCCTTACACTCATATGAGCCAATTCCTTATAATAAATTGTCTCTATACCCTGTTGGTTCTGTTTCTCTGAAGAACCTTGGCAGACACAAGGACAAGTGAGCACAGATGTTAATGAGTTTGAAGAAGTGAGCTCTGTATCCATTTGTTCACCCAGTACCAGGCTGAGTCCCAGCGAGAGGGAAAAATACCAGAGAGAGAAGTGGAATCCAACAGCAATATGTATCTTACGTACTGGGATAGCTCCAGGAGGCAAGAAGCTCTCGAAGAAATGCTACATGGAATGTCTAGGCAGGTAAAGGTCTTACATAAGCTCCTGATTGTTCCTGCATGCAGTGGAACTCCAGTATCATCCCTGAGGACCAGAGAAGTAACAGAGAGAGCCCTCAACCTGAAGTGGCCACAGGTGGGTACAAGGAGCACCTTCCCACAATCTGAGAGTATCACTGACAGAGACCGGGTGGACTGAGGGAGACTTGGAGGATGCTTGGGCAAACATGTGACGTTGAGAATCAGATCCTGGATCCATCCCACGAATTAGACACACCCTGGGGAAAGGGGGTTTAGTTCCTGAATTGACTGAGACTAAGACTGTCAGTCCAACTGAATGAAGGGTCAAAGTAGAAATTATATTAAGACATTATGTTGAGCGAAGCAAGCCAGACACAAAAGGACAAATACTGTATGACTGTGTTACTATGAACCAAATATATTGTATAACATATTATTTGATTAAAAAAATTTTTATATGTATCCAGTACATTTAATTGAGAAATGTATATATTTATTCATCTGTGTTTACTTTTTAATTATTTATATTTTCAATTGTTAAATGTACAAAATAAAGTTAAAAAATTAATTAATTTAAAAAAAGAAAAGTTAATTTATTGCACCTATGGGTTTGTGAACCAAGATTCATAAAATTAAAATCCATTTATGTGGGAAGCAAATGTGGCTCAAGCAGTTGGATGACCGCCTACCACATGGGAGGTCCTAGGTTCAGTTCCCGGTGCCTCCTAAAGAAGACAAGCAAGACAGCGAGCTGATGCAAGGGGCTAGCATGGTGAGCTGATGCATCAAGATGATGCAACAAGATGATGCAATGAGATGCAATGAAGAGACACAAGGAAACATAATGAGAGCCACAAGCAGGAGCGGAGGTGGTTCAAGCTATTGGGCACCTCCCTCCCACATGGGAGGTCCCAGGTTCAGTTCCCGGTGTCTCCTAAAAGAAGACGAGCAGACAACGAACAGACACAAGAGAGCAGACAGTGAGCTCAAACAATGGGGGAGGGAGGTAATAAATAAATAAATAAAATCAATCTTTTAAAAAATCCATTTATGTATAGATTTAACAAATTGGCTTTTTAAAAATGAGACTTTCAGGGAAGCGGCTGTGGCTCAATCAGTAGGGCTCCCGTTTACCATATGGGAGGCCCCAGGTTCGGTTCCCCGGGCCTCCTGGTGAAGGCAAGCCCGCCCGCATGGCGTGGTTAGCTGACCCAGCGAGCACAAGCAGCAAGGGGGGGATAAATGAATAAATAAATAAAATCTTAAAAAAAAAAAAAAATGAGACTTTCATAGAAGTGTAAGACAGGTGATTGCTGTTCTACAAACCTGAGTCTTTTAAAAAGAAGAAAAAATTATTCCAACCCCACTCCCTTCTGAGAGAGAGAGAGAGAGAGAGAGAGAGAGAGAGAGAGAGGAGAAAGAGGGTTATTGTTATGCTAGCAGTCATTTTCCAAACTTTTCACTGAAGAAAAAAAAACCCCTTGAATTTAGTCATTCATTCATCTCAAGCAAATATGGAAAAACTGGAATTAGCAATGGAAGACAGAAGTTACCAGAACAGGGGCTGGGGATGGAAAATGTTTTGCAATTTCATAGCTAGTTCCCTCCTCTGTTGGTGTAATGGGTCATGAACACGGTGTGTTTTGGGGCCTGCTGTAATGGGAGCCCAGAGGAAATCCTAGACACAGGGTCCTTTGACCTTTGTGCATTTAGCTCCCCGGCTGCCTTGATGTCTGGAGCAGCCACCTCAGCCCAGCTCATCCTGGCGAGACTGCACCCTCTCCTCCCCTCGCTAATTTGCAAGGTGGAGCCATGGAAACTTGTGCCATCAGAGGCCTCCCACTGGGGCAGGCTGTGCACACAACTTTGGAAACTATTCTTGCTGGGGAAGAAGAGGGCCAGTGACTGCTCACTGTCTCGACACCCAGGAGGGAGAAAAGGGTCTTGCTGCAGCAGGGGTGATGGGTGTTAGACTTCAGGTAGCATTTCCAGATCATTTGAACCATAAAATACTGGCCCAGGTCCCCAAGGAAATGGGACTTACCTAACCCTTAGACGGAGGCAGTCAAGTAAGAATACCCCGAGGCAAGGAGTGACTGGCTCCGTTGTGGCCTGACTCCATTCTGCATTTTTTCTAGTGCTGTCCACTTTCCAATACATCCACAGGCGTGGACACACAGCTTATTATTCTCTCAGTTCTCTAAATGGGGCCTGAGTCCTCCAAAGCCCTCTAAGCCTTGCCTTAAAGCATGTTTTCCTGCCTTATTAGGTAGAAAACTGAGATGAGAAGATGTGTAACCAGAACAAAGAAATGAACAAAAAAGAGAGAATGATGGTCTACCCCTAGTCCCAGGGTTTCTGGTCAAATTTGGGAAAGTTTGTGAACTCATTAACCCATGCCCTCTGACCTTGCCCAGAGTGGGAAGAGAGCACAGAAGTGCTTTCTGTCAAGGGTGTTAATCTCCATCTTTCCATCTCCCCAGCTTCTTGTCTTCCATATAAGAAATAGGGAAACAGCTCTGTGTGATTTATTCAGAGCTAATCAAGCAATGCGAGTCTAAGTTATAATAGCTCACACTGTTCAGCACTCAGTCTATGCCAGGCCTTTGATGTGGCCTGTCTTGTTTAATTTCCCCACCAGCCCTCTAGGTAAGGACAATCATTACACCATCTTTCAGAAAAGAAAGCTCAGGCTTAGAAAGGCCGGGCAACTCGCCCAAGGCTGTATAGCTGTTAAGAAGCAGGCTGGGATTTAAACCTAGGTCCATCGAACTCCAGAGCCCTCAATCTCAACTCCTACCCTACCATTTCCTAGAGGGAGACAGGTGCATGGCAGATGTCAAGCTGGGGAGAAAAGAGGGGAGCTGGAAAACCTATTTAACTTTTTTTTATGGCATCTTTGGAAAAATGTTGAAAATTCCATTGTTGAAAATGGTGTCGCTATTCCCATGTTTGGCAGATACAGACGTAGAGGTAGTGGTTGCAGAATGCTTGTGGAAAAGGGAGGTTGGAGTAAGTGAATTGGAAGTTTGGGATTGTACCAACAATTTCCTCCCTTCTCCTGTGTCCCAGCCCATCTCCAATTCTAGGTGCTGTAATCCTTAGACCTCTGCTCAACCATACTCCCCAGCTTGTCCACTACCAAACTCCAAGCCTAACCCACCATCTTCCAAGGAAAAGGCAGGGTGGGACAGAGCCCTGGATGACAGCTCCCAGGAAAGCTGACCTGTGTCTGGAGGCCAATGGAAGGAATGACAGAGAGAGGAAGAGAACCAAGCCATTGCCCGAGTGGAAAGCTGGGCTCTCCGTCCAGTCCATCTTGGGCACCTGTCCAAAGTTTGTTCCTGGGACCTCCCCCAAAGAGTCCGAAGGGACTGAGAGGGATTCAGTGACTCTCTGGGGTTAGAAATTTTGGTGAAAGATTGGGTGAGGGTAACCAGCTGCCTACGAGCAGGCCTGGCTTAAAACTGGGGCTGGCTGCTCTAATTGCCTCTTCTTACATGTGACACTAACCAATTTGGTCAAAGAAAGCTGCCCACAGATGTCCAGAGGGTAGGAGGGAGGGAGGGTGGGTATCCTCAGGGACAGTGGGGATGTCAGAGAAAGCAACAGACCAAGTGTCAGCAAAGCAGCCCTCCCAACCCCGAGTCTTGCTTACTGGTAATGGACACTTAGGGAATCACCCTTTCTGAACCTCAGCTTTCTCATTCTTACATTATCTTGTCCTCAATGCCACTTAAGGGGTTTTACCTGTCCTCCTTCATACCAGTTGTTCTGCCCCCATGTGATAGTCCTTTTGTCCAAGCTATCTCACTAGAGACTCACAACCACCCTAAGAGGGAGGCTTGGCAGGTTTTAATACACTGCCCCAGTTAACTGTTGCTGTGTAATAAGTTACTCCAATACTTGGTGGCTAAAAACAACCATTTTATTATATCTCATGGTTTTGTGGATCAGAAATTGGGGCAGGGCTTTCCTGGGAGATTCTTTGGTTCCATGTGGCTTTGCCTGGTCTGGAACGTCTTTGCTCTCAAGGACACCTGCCTCAACCGCCACTCAGCACTGGCTCGTGTGGACAAGGTGGGGCTGATGTTTGGGCAGGACGTGGACTCTCAGTGGAGCCTGGCAAGCCTCACCGTGCCTGCCGAATCCGCCTGCATCTGCACCTTTGGTGGCAATACTTCCAAGAACATCAACTCTGTCATCGCCATCTGCGTAGATGGGACCTTCCACAAAGATGTCTTCACTCCTGATGGAAACTGCAACAGGGAGGCTTTCGTCATGTACCTTGACATTTGTGATGATGGTGACTTTCAAGGATGCTGGGGGCTGTGCTAAGAACCTGCAGTGGCAGGTAGCAAGGAGTCTTTCCAGGTCAGGGTGCTGGCAGTGGAAGCCACAGGATGGCCAGCTGGGGCTTGCCTCCTCTCTATTCAGTCCCCCAAGCACTTCTTAAGGACTGTGTGCCTGCAGAGCTAGGCCAGAGACTCACCTTCCTGGGGCTCTTAGCCTGGAGGGGACTCCCTGGGACCCAGAAGGAGTGTCCTAACCCGCCTTGTGGGGATTAAAGACTTCCTAGAAAGAGATGATCTCTGATGTGATTAAATGAATAAAAGGCCCTTAAAGGCATTTATGGCTGGATCTCCTGGGTGGGACATGGCGTAGATAAAGTTGATAAGACCTAGCAGGAGTTTCCAGGAGAGGTGAGACAAAAAAAAAAAAAAAAAAAAAAAAAAATGTGTCACTGTCTGGCATCTTGGAAGGGATGGATGGAAAGCTGGACTCAGCTGGGACTGCTGACCAGGGTGCTCATCCCACCATGGCAGTCTCAGGGCAGTCAGACTTCTTATACACCCCCGAGAGTATTCCAAGGACCTGGGAGGAATCCGCAAGCTTTCTTTATACAAACCTTGAAAGTCCTAGAACATCACTTCTGCCACATTTATTGGTCAAGCAAGCCACCAAGGCCAGCCCAGATGGCAAAAGAAAGAGTAGCAAAGAAATTTTGACCATCTTTCATCTATCTACCACAATTCCTTCCATTTTTTGGAAGGAATAACTGAAGCCTAAAGCAGTAACTGACCGCTTCAAGGTCATATAGTTGTTAGATACTGGATTCGTTTCCTATTGCTGCTGTAACAAATTACCCCAAACCTGGTGGTTTAAAAAATACAAATTTATTCCCTTGCTGTTCTAAAGATCAGAAGTCTGAAATGAGTCTCACAGGTCAAAATCAAGGTGTCAGCAGAGACGTGTTTCTTCTGGATGTTTTAGGAGAGAATTCCCTATCCTTGCCTTTTCCACTTCTAAAGAATGCCTGCATCCCTTGGACAACAGCCCCTTCCTCTACTTCAGAGCACGGCACTCTAACCATTGCATCTGTTATCTCACCTCTTCTCTTACTCTGATCATCTTACCTTCTTCCTTTTTCTCCTGCCTTACTCTTATAAGGACCCTTATGATTACCTTGGTCCCACTGGATAATCTGGGTTGATCTCTCCATCTCAAGAGCCTTAACTTAATCACATCTGCAACGTTCCTTTTGCCATGGAAGGTCATACATTCATGGAAGGTTCTAGGGATTAGGACAGGGACATCTTTAGGGAGCCATTATTTGATTACCACAGATACTGAGCCAGAATGAAAATACAAGTTTCTGGTTCCCAGCTCAATAGGTGATTCCATGATAGCATAAGGAAAGGACTATACCAGCTATTTATTGCCTTGAAAATACTGCACAGCTGGTCGCCCCCAAAACTTAGGGGCCTAAAACTGTTATTCTCCTCATCCCTGGGCTTGCTCACATATGTGGGTCAGCTGGCTTTGGTTGGGGCAGCTGAGGCACCTTGGCTCTTCTCCACCTGTCTCATCTCCAACAGGCTAGCATGGGCTTGTTTTCATGGCCAAGGCAATGGTGTGAGAACCTAAGCAGAAATGTGCAAGAGCCTTTTTCAAGCCTCTGTTGCCTCACATCTGCTATTACCCCATTAGTCAAGGCAGGTCATGTGGTCAGGGCCAATGTCAGGGTAGAAGGCACTATGAGATTTCATGGCAAAGGATATGGATACAGGAAGGAGTGATGAACCGGGACCCTGCATTTATTTTCCTCTTTGTCTCAATGTCCCTGTGATATGACTGTTTTAGTTCCAGATGCCAGTAAATACTAAGTTTGACAATGAGCATTTGATTTGGGCTCACAACACCTGTGGCACCTTGACCTTTCTAAAGGTGGCCACACCTATATATTTATCCCATCCCCTATGCTCTTCTTCCAATGTGGCTGATACGTCTCCCACTGAGAGGTGGTCTACGTTCCCTTCCCCTTGAATCTAGTAGGGGCTTGTGATTGCCCTGACCACTCGAGCATGGCAGAAGTGATATATGTGATATATGTGCCTTCCAAAGGTGAGGTCATAACAAAGGATTCCATTTCTGCCCGGCTCCTTCTCTCCCAAGATCTGTACCTTTGCAACCCAGCCATCAAATTGTGAGAAAGCCCAGGCCACATGGAGAGGTCTTTGGAAAGGAACTGAGCCTTCTGCCAACAGCCGGCACTAATTTCCCAGTCATGTGAATAAGCCCCCTTGTGGATCCTCCAGCTCCAACCAAACCTTCAGAAACTGCCACCCTGGTCAACATTTTGACTGTAACCTCAAGAGAGACGAAGCCAGAACTACCCAGCCAAGCCTCTCCAAGATTCTTAAGCCATAGAAATGATGAGAGATAATAATTAATTATTGTTTTAAGTCACTTAGATGTGAGGCAATTTGTTATGCAGCATTAGCTAACTAATATAGACCAGCTCATGAGGTTTAGGAGAGAATGAGAATAGACATAGCCTGGGACCTTAAGGAACCTACAGTCTCTAGGTGACCAAGCAGAAACTAATGGAATCAACAACAATATAGCAGGTATGTAATAAAGTTGGGATATACTATAGTGGCTAAAAGGAAGGGTGGGTTAGACATATAGTGACCATATACTCCTAACTCAAAACTAGGACAATTGATTAATGGTAGCCCACTGTAGCTTGGAATTAGAACAAAACATTTTAAATCAGGGCTGACCAGAATAGTCTAGGAGGTATGTTCACTTTGTCTGGGAATTGTTCTACCCATCCAGAGTTCAGAGTGACCCAGACCTGGGGTGATAGCTCTTGTGATGGGGCAAAAATTATTACTATTTCCCTCTCTTTTGCCTAGGAAAGAGGACACTGGCCTTGACCAGGTAGCTTCTTCTCCTGGAGAGAGAGTCTTGCCTTGCCAGATTGTATGTTTTAGGCTTTTATGTTGCAGAATCAGGAGGAAAGGGGAGAGGAGGAGAAGGGCTGTATAGCTAGGACTGGAAGAGGAAGTAGAGAGGTAGGAACTTTGGAAAGGAGAGGTGTGGCATCAATTTGGCATGTAGAGAAATAAAACAGAGAGGAAAAATAAGATTCTGAGAGATATTGCTCTGATCTACCTTATCCTCTTCCTAGTATTTGAAAAAGCCTATAAACGAGTTATTTTGAAAATACTTTTGTTTGCGGCACTGAGTTGGTTCGATGGCACACCACTCTGAGACTGGACCGTGTGGGTGATGGTTCTGTAAGTGCTGCACTGTGACTTCACAGCAGAGAGGAATGGGGTGTGGCGAGTTGTTCTGTGCATATGAGACCGTTTGGTCAATGGCTGTGAAGGGAAGAGGCTTGGAAGCCAAGGAGTTTTTCATTATTTCCAGGCTTGGATGTCAGCATGACTTATGACCTGGAAAATTTGGGCTGCCCCAGGCCCAGCTGTGTCCAGATATGAGAGGAGCTCATAGGCTTTCAGAAACCTTGTTTATTTGTAGCGTCACTGGCCACTGGGTTTGTGGCCCCTGGAGCAGCTCTGGAGGGGAGTGGCTTGGCAGAAGCTTGACTGTCAGCTCACAGGGAGCTGGGGGTAGTAGGAGAAGCAGGAGGTTTGCTAGACTTGAAGATGAATTGAGGGCTGAGGCTTGGCTCCCCAAGAAGTAAAGACAGAGAGGAAAAAAGAACTATACTGAGAGTGAGGGGTGTGTGCCGGAAGAGCTGCCTCAGTGTCCTGGAATTTCCCAAAGGACTGTGAGTTCTCCAAGGGCAGGAGCTGGCTTTTATTCCTGTTTATTCCTCAGACTTAGTACCATCCCTGACAGGTTGTAATTGCCTCATAACTGTTACAGGGAAGGAGGGAGAGAAGGAAGGATGGAGCGAGGAAAGGAGGGAGGGAGGGAGGAAGGTTGCTTCTGTGACCTCTCCTCAAAATTAATTGGCTACCTCATTAAGACATGATGTTGTTCTGGCTGAAATCTAATTTCTCCTGAAGGCAGAGTCAGTGTAGGAGACCCTGATTTCAGTTCTAAGGACTTCAAATCCTCTTGTCTGCTCTGATCCACTTTCTCTCAGATGAACTGCTGACTGGGTGTTAGGAAACCTATTTGGAATCAGATAGATCTGGATTCCAATCCCCATTCCACCACTTAAACTCCTTACGTAAGCTTCGGTCTCCTGCAAAAATGAATAAGGATCCTTGCTGGGCGGCCATGAGGGTTAAATAAAATGCGTGTGAAAGCCTCTAACCCAGCACCCAGCACAAGGGGCTCAGGGAGTATTCACACTCTCCCTTCGCTCTGGAGGATAAACTCAGTCCCCGCTCACTCTCCCCTCTGGTTGATCTGAGGATCTGGCTGCTCCTTACACTTTGATCATTGCAAGCTGCCCTCCTTCTCTTTCCTGCTGTTTCCTCCTGACTTTCCAGTCTTGGTTATTGCTCCTGAGAGTTGTCTATTTCTCTGTGCAGCACCTCCAGCTTAACCCCCTTGGTAGGACATTGGCCATGTCCCTGCAGGAGGCTTGTACTCTAGGAGGGGAGGGGCAAGCAAAGAAGCCAAGGATAAGCCACTAGTAGAACTCTCCACCCAGTGGCTTCCAGAAGGTTAACACCCTTCTCCTTCCAGCAGCTGCACATGGTCTGTTATTTGGGGGGGGAAATAGAAATAATAATAATTAATGCTCCTATATTCTATGGCATTCTAGGGCTCTGATTCAGCCCCTGGAAAAACCCCACTCCCCTTCCAGTCTCTACCTCATCCCCAGCCCGCTCCCTGAAAGTTTTCTGGGTCTGCATTCACTCTGAATGTGCTGTAGGCCTCTTCCTAAAGCAGAGGACGCTCTCTGGGGACAGTGAGCTGCAGACAGGGTAGAAGCCTTGGCTTCTGTTGGCGTGATCACGCCTGTCCGCCCACACCCTGTAGGAGGGAGGATTACCCAGGGGACCCCAGCCCCAATCTGGGCATTTAGACTCATCTCAGATAAGCCAATTTCTGCCTTTAAGATTCCTTTGGGATATGCCCACCAGAGCCAGGTGGGTCTTTGCCTGATTTGGGGAAGAAGAGCAGAGTGGAGGAAGCTAACACAGGGCAAGAGTCAGCCTGTCCTCATTTTTTTTTTTTTTTTTTTTTTTTTTTTTACCGGGAGGTCCCGGGGATCGAACCCGGGTCCCTCCGTATGGGAGACGGACGCCCAACCAGTTGAGCTACATCCGATCCCAGCCTGTCCTCATTTTGAGCATGCTGAGCTGTCAGGCAAAAACCCAGAGACTACAGGCCTGAGGCCGCAGGCAGGAGGAAGGGCTCTAGCGCAGGCTCCTTGGATGTGACCAAGGTCAGACCCCCATGCCAGGGAGGGAACAGCATGCCATGGGGATGAAGGCTTCTAAGCCTTTTCCCCGCAATGGGACACACACCCTCAGAAGGGTGATTAGGGCTTGCTTTCTGGCCACCGTGGGGCACCAGCGCACTGCGAGGAAGGAAGGCATAGGAGGGGCCGCCAGCGCGGCTCTGCCCAGGGTGAGGATCGAGTGGTTTGGGGTGGAGCCACTCCAAGACGCCCTGGCAAGCCCCTGTCACATTCCAGAACGTAGAGGACTGCCCAAGGCATGGGGGCTGGCATCTAGCCCAGGCGTTTCCTCCCCTCTTAACCCCTCCTTTCTCTGTTCCTTCTCTGCATCCTGGGGCCAAAGGTTCAGCTGGAGCTTTCATCTCTCATCTCTGCAGAGGGACTGTGCTGGAAGTGGGGAGAATAGGAAAAGGGGTGGGTGTAAGCCTGGAGAATTTTCCACCTTGCTTAATGTTGCTTGAAAGCCGGCCATCTCTAAAATATGAGTGGAGCATCCCCGCGTGCCCAGCACTGTGCCACCAACCTCCAGAATCTAGAGATGAAGGAGACCTGTTCTCTGCCTGAGGAGCTATCTAAGAGCACAGAGGAGATTGTGCTTATGCAAGGGTCCTTGACAGCCCATTGGCTGGGCACATCGAGGGGTTCAGAGGAGGAGATATTAGTGAGGGCTCTACACTGCTTTTCACCGTAAGCTACAGGAGAGTGGGGACCACGTTTGCTTGTTCTCTGCCACACCCCAGTGCTTAGCACAGTCCTGGCCTATTGGAGGAACTCAGTACACATTAGGTGAATGAATGGGTTGAGGGGGTCCAAGAAGGCTTCCTGGAGGAAAGGGAATTGCAACAGGGACTTCAGATGGGCAGCATTTGTCCAGGCCAAGAAGAAGGGGAGTTTATTTTAGGCAGCCGGGAACCTCCTGAAAAAAGGCAGGGAAGGGGAATGTTCACAGAAGGGATGTTCTGGACAAGGGCAGTGAAAAATCTCCTCCGTTACTCAGGACAAAGCCTGGGCCCCCTAGCATGACTTACAAGACCCTTCTAATCTGGTCCTGCCAACCACATCAGTCCATCTCTTACCACAATTCCCTGGTCCTTCACCCTCCTGCAGGTTCTGCTATTTATTTGCAATCCCTGGAACAAGCTTTTTGCTCTCTCTCCTCCAGGTCTTTGAACATTCCTATCTTCCATCTCCATCTCTACCTGTCGCCCCCACTGCTCCTAATATTGGGGATGTCTTCCTCCAAAGAGTCTTAAAAGTCTGGGTTAATCCTAAACACAACTACCTGGCTCTCTGCTTGCCCCTGTGCTCATACTTATTACTAAGATTGTTATTCCTTGTCTGATTCCCCCCTAGGCTGGTTGTGCTTGAGTCACCAGATTCCCCTAGACACTGCCAACCACAAGTCAGAGAAGATTGACTGTGACTTCAGCAACGTGGGCGCCAATGTCAGGGGCAGCCAGCATCAAAGGGGCCAAAGCACAGCAGTCAAAACAAAGATAATACAGTCCAAAACAACCTCGACCTCAGCTCCCTTAAATCACCATTCTCGTTTGTAAGTGGAAGGAAGAGATTGGGCTGAAGTGGGCATGGCTTTCAAAGCTTTACTATAGCCCATTAGATTTCTGATCACACTTGGCAAACACCCTTTGTGGGTATGGATTTCTCATTAGCCTGTGAGATCCTTGAAGCTGGGGATCAAGTCTAATTCATCTCTTTTTATTTTTTATTTTTTAATTCATCTTTGTATCACCAATTAAATGCCACACCAGGCTTAATAAGTAATTGCTTATTTATTTGGTTAATTAATTATTAATTGATCAGACTCAGGTAAGGTGTCATTGTAATTTCCAATCTCTTGCCTCAATCTTGAATGGGTCCCCACACCTAGACTATGTACCCAGGATGTTATTTAATACTGGAAATAGGGAATAAGAAAGCTACCACAGTAAAAGAGAAGCAGGTTCCCAGGCAAACATATGCTTGGAGATGGGAAAACCTTAAGAGAGCATTTTAAAAGATGGGAAACTGAGACTGCAATGGGGAAATTTTTTTGTCCAAGGTTACGAGACCTCTCTTGTATGTCAGATCCAGATGTTTGACCATGGTCATTGAGGTTCGGTGTTCTTTCCACTATATTGTCTTTCTCTACCACCATCCTACTGCCTCTTCTCAAGAAATAGACTGGGGGAACGATCCTGGGCATTTGTGTCCACCTTGAGTTCAAATCCTGATTCTACTACTCAGTTGCCATTTAGGCTTGTGCAACTCTCAAATTACTCACTTGTAAAGAGAGAGAGGACGGCACCTACGTGGGGGGCTGGTGTGTGAGCTATAAGGGAAATAGTGTCTGCCAAGTGTCTAGCACTGTGCCTGGTCAGTCAGCCCTCAACAAATGTCCCTCCTTCTCTCTTCCTCCCAGTCCTTCTTGGGAATTGTTCTGGCTTCTCTGTTCTTTCTCTGGTGCTTAGAAGGTCAGGCAATCTACTTAGAAGGTTTTCTGAGAGGTCCTTTGGCACACTTCCTTGTACTGAGTCAAATTCTACCCTCTCCAAATCCTACCTTAGAGCTAACAAGGAAGGCATTTTGCTGTGTAACTCATGCCAATGGATAAAAGTTAGATAGGGCCTCCCTTCTTCCTCATGTCTAATCCAACTCTTGCTGCAAATTAGGGTTGAGGCCATTTTCCTATTTCACACTCCAAGAGGATGTAAAGAGCTTCTTATTTTCCCTTTCATCCTCCTTCCTTTCCCTAGTTTATGGGTTGATAATAATAATGTGTCATGTCCTAATTTATCCAGCCTTTCTCCTTAACCTCTGCCCCTCTCTCTGTCCTTCTCCTGTTTGTCTTTTGCTGGGCAGTGACATGATGTCTCCCCCGCACTGCCCACCCCACACCCATCCCGCCCGTGCAGACCTCTCAGCTGAGCGTGCCTGCCTCTGGGGGACCCCATCTCTCCTCACCACACCACAGTTATCAGCTCTGACACAATCCTGGGCAGGCTGGAAACCAAACAGGAGCAAGTCTTCAGACTTGCTCCCCACTGGCTGTCGGAACCCACTGTGGGCTTTGAGAAGAAGTGGGGTGGGGGAGAGCATGTTGACGCTGTGTTCCTAGCCCCTCCAACAAGTGCCAGAGAGACCCTTAGGGCCTCCTTTTCCCAGGATGCACTCTCCTTGCCCCACCCTGGGCACTGCGCTGGCCTCTCTGCCAGAAGAATTTCAGGGCCTGCCGAGGCAATCTGCCTGGAAAACAAACCTGGTGCCGAGCTACCTCTGGATGGGCCAATGGATTTTGGTTTAATCCAAAGACTTCCAGCATGGATCAAGATTCATAAATCAGGAGGGGATTTTTTTTTTTTTTTTGCTTTAAGAGTAGCCTGCCCTTTCTGTGTGTTGGCTGGCTCCCTGCTTCTCCCCCATCCTCCTTTCCAGGAGTTGGGGAGAAGAGGGCAGGGATGGAGAGCAGGCAGGCAGGGTGGGAAGGAAAGTCATGGGTTTCTTTAGTGTGAACCGTCTCCCTGGCTCATTGTGTTCCTCAACCTTCAGTCTGACTAGACATCCTTGATTTTGCAGTCCTGGCCAGCTTAGGGAGAGCAACCAGACCTTGTGTGCAGGTAGCACATTCCAACTTTTTCAAAGCACTTGCCCCTCCATTCATTTATTTTATCCCCTAGCAGCCCTGGACTGGGCTTAAGGTAAGAGCCAAGTCTTGGAGGCCCCAGAGTTCAGGACCCTCCGGCTTGAGTCCTTCCCAGTGCCCTGGCTGACCATGTGCCCATGCCTCAGAAGCCTGGCCCTGGCATCTGGGATAGCTTTGTGGGAGAGTGGCACCTTCTGTTGCTCCAGAGAGGGAGTTCCCTGAAGTCTCACATGCTGGCTCTGTCCCCTACTGGCTGTGGGGACTTGGGCAAGTTACTTAATCTCCCTGGGTCTCAGTTTCCTCATCTGTAAAACAGTGGAAATAATAGTATCCACCTCATAGGGAAGTTACGAAGATTAACTGAGTTAATATTTAATAAAGTTCTTGGATCAGTACTTGGTACAAAACAAGTGCCATGTTAGTGTTTGTTAAATAAACTGTACTTAATTCTGAAATACAGGGTCACAGGTACAGCCCTGCTTTCTGGTATGGACAGCTCTCCTGGGTCTCTGGACCTCCTCTTCTCCAGTCCCTCATTTGTTCAATGAATATTCACTGAGCACTTACCATGCCACTGTATTAGGCCTTGGGTTTACAGTGTGAACAAAGTCAAACAGTCCCTGTATTCATAGAATTTACAGTAAATGCACAAATAAATACATAATTTCAAATTGTGCCATGAAATCAAATTGTGTCAGGAGTCAAAGAACAGGGTGCAGTGTGAGAGAATAACAGGGAAAACCTCCTTGTGGGCTCAAGGACCAACAAAGGTCTATATGAGTAAATGACATTCGAACCCAGACCTAAAGGATGAGAAGCAGCAGCCATGGAAATTGGGTGCTGGGGAAGAGCTTTCCAGGCAAAGAGGACAGCCTGTAGGAAGGCCTGCAGGCAAGAAGGAGGGTGGCACATAGCAGACAGGGAAGGAAGGCCAATGTGGCTAGAGCCCAGTGGAGGAAGAGACATTGAATGGAGAGGCTGGAGGGTTAGGAAGGGCCAGATTTAGGATTTGGGACCTTATTCTAAGTAGTGTGAAATATGGAAGGATTTTAAGCAGCAAAGTGGCATGATCCCATTTTAGCTTTAAACACCACTCTGGATGTTGTATGGAGTTGGTTTGGTGGTAGACAAGTAAACAAAGGGAGTACTTAAGAGGTGTCTGCAGTGTTTACATTGAGAGCTGAAGGTGCCTTGGATTGGAGAAATGACCATGGTGATGGAGAGAAGTTGAGATGTGTTTTGGAGGTAGGTGGCTGGACTTAGGATTCGCAGATGGAGGAAAGCTTTCAGAGTTTTAGGGGGTGGCGATCTTGGTGTGACTCAAGATGCTGGTGATGGGTGGATGTGGGGAGATGGATTTGAGGTATCAGGGATGACTCCCCACGTTGCTGGCTGGAGCATTTGGGTAGATGAAGATGGAGACTGCAAAGTCAAGAAAGAGGGTGTTTCCTTCCTTCGACCTTCCTAAACACTTCCTCTTGAATATGCTCCATTTTTTCCTATAATGAGGACTTGGATGCTACTCTTAGAATAAAACAGAAGACTCTCAAAAGTGGGCTCTCTTAGCACAGAACAGAGAATGACTATTGCCTCCCCTGTCCTAAATTCCATGCTTCCATCCCGGAGCATTCAGTGTCTTGGTCCAGATTAATTCTGGCTCCACCACTTACCAGCTGTGAGAGCTTAGGTAAGTTACTTAAAACAAAACAAAACAAAACAAAACAAAAAAAAACACACACTCTCAGTGCCTCAGTCTCCTTTTCTGCCCAATGGTGATAACAGGGTGGTACCTACCATATACCATTATTCTGAGGATAACATCAGTTGTGCTAAGCACACTGTAACCATTATCTTTCATACAGCCCAAGGGTGAATGTTTATTTTCACCAGCTCCTTGAGTCACACCAGCATACCATCTCCTAAAACCCCAAAAGTTCTCTTACATAACCATATCTAAGCCCTGCCACCACCCTTCTCTGCTCATGCAGTTGGATTTTTAAACCCCAGTTCAGGGCCTGACATTTATCCCTGTTAAATCTCATTTTGTTAGATACAGCCCGTGGCGCCAGCCTGTCAGTTTTTTTAAAACTTTTTTTGTTTTTTGAAGAGGGAGAGGTTGCGTGGTGCATGCTAAGTTCATTTTTATGGCCACAGAAGCATCCATGCATGGTGCTTTTGCTGTCCTTTTGCCTGTTGGTGGGCAGCCCCTAGCCTTGGGAGGAGGAGACAGGAGGCAGAGTTGGGGCTGAGGTGGCATTGGGGGGCCGATGCCTTGGCCCAAGGCTGACCCAGCCTCTATCTTCCTGGTTCCCTTCCCCCAAATCTAAGCACTGGCTTTGAGTTCTGAGCCACAGGGCCAGAAGGACCTGCTCAAAGTCACTCAGTGGGCTGGCGAGTGGTAGGCCTAAGGCACGGGCCACCGCCTCGCCCAGCCTCTGTCCACGAGGCCCCACCACTTTATGATCTTACCTCTTTCCAAACCACTCTGTCACATTCCCCAAACAGGGACTAGAAAAGAATGTGAGCTTGCACTGTGGGTCAGAGGGCAATTGATTTCTAGCTTCCAGGGGTCCTCTTTCATCCCACTCTCACAGCGTAGGTGCACTTAGGTGTCTCTCAGAGTCTACCTTCACCCCCAGCCCCTACACTCGTTCTGTGCTGGACAGGATACCCCCTTTCGTATTGGCGGGAGGAACTGGTTCTCTGCCCTTCCCACTGTGGCCCCTCGGAAACTTTCCGCAGGAGCTGATCTCCAGGGGCAGGAGGCTTTATGCTTGACTGATGCATTAGTGAGCGTTCTTCCTGTGGGGGGGGGGCTCTCTTTCCTAGCTTCCTGAGGGCAGGAGCTGGATAACCTGTGAGCTCCTCTTTCTCCTGCTCTCCAAGCACCCACTGGGCTCTGTCCATGGAGGGAGCTGAACTTGAAGGTGACCCTGGCATTTTGCAAAGGCCTGCAAGGAGAGCCAAACCTAGGCGCCCCGAGAAGCAATAGCCCATTGATTCCGCGGTCCCCTCAGACTCCGGGAGAGTGGGGAGTGGAGGGCACACTCGCTGCCAGGCATGTATGGCTTGCCTCCTGGCCAGACACAACAACATGTCTTTGGTACAACTGGTGACTTCACCAGACTCCCTGAAATGACAGTCTTGTTCCTCCAGTGCCCAGCCCAGTCGCCTTCTCCCATTAATGAACCCTTGTTCACCATGTTTGCAGTGCGGTATTTTTCCAGGTGCTAGTTTCTAAGGAGGGTTGAATTTCCCTAACAAGCAGTCGTGCAAATAACCAGGGGGCCAGGGAGAGGGGAAAGGCAGCTCCTGTCAGATCCTAATACTGGCAACCCACATCTTAGCCCTCCCTGGAGCAACCCATCCAGACTAGAGAACAGGAAAAAAATCTAAAAAGGTACTCTCTTTCCCTAGTTTTCCAATCTTCAAATCAACCCTGGTTAATTTTCCCTATTAACCTGGTAGGCTGGTCTGGAGAGGGCTGGGGAAAATATAGGAAAGAGAAGAAGAAAAATATAAACTTTAAATATATTTAATTATTAAACCCTTTATATTTGTCAGAATCCCAGGGTGGGGGTGGGGGGGGAGGGTTCTCAGAAGATGAACAGCTCACACTAAAACTGGGTTTAGAATTGCTGACCCAAAATGATGTTAAAGTATAACTGCATGAGAATTTTAATCAATGTGCTTTGGAACTAAATTTTTTTTTAGATGATTATGTCTCATTTTTAGGGAAGAAACAGATTTAGAGAGGTGAGATGAATTGCCCTGAGTCATGTTAGTAGCAGAACCAGTACTAAAACCTACGGCAGGGGTCCATGAGCTTGAATTGAAATTCAAAAAAACATTATTCTTGTGGGGACATGTTGGTGCAGGTGTGATCTATTTAGTAAATAATACACAGTATAGTGTGGACTTAGTAAGAGGTCCGTGGTTTTCACTTGACTGGCAAAGAGGTCCATGGAACAAAAAAGGTTAAGAACCCCTGACCTAGGGCTATATTTATTACTTATTAAAAATTAAATTTTTAAAAGTGTGGTTGGGAACCAACTGTTAAGATCATTTCACCTGTGTGGTTTGTTAAAATGCAGATTCCTAGCTCCTCTAAGACCCAAGGAATCAGAATCTTTGGGGATGGGCTTCAGAAATGTATTTTTAACAAGCTCACCAAGTAATTTATATGCACACTAAGCTTGAGAACCACTGGTTTAAACAGGTTTCCTGAAAACAGGTGGCTGGACTTGTAGACCTCTGAAGTGCCTTCTGGTCAAGAAAGCCAAGGGTCTATAAGATAGGAACAGTAAAGCGGGCTGCATCCGCCTCCCAACTATGTATAGAGGCTGTCTCAGGAACCTCTAGGAAGAGTCAAGTAAATGGTTATCACATACCCTAGGGTGGGAGGCAGCATCTGCTTGTCGCTGTGCACAGCCACTCTGCCTCAATCTCGGGGCTGGTCACTGCAGCCGGAGGAGAGTTGGTGTGGAGAAGAACAATAGTAATCAGATCTCAGGCAAAAGGCCAATGGATGTATCTAATTCAACAGTTTCTTCAGGAAGCAACAACAAAGGACAGTAGATCATTCTGAGGACCTGATTTGTCTGAGAGTGTCCATGGGTTCAGGACAGCAGCTCTGCCTCCTGGCTGTCATTTCCAGGCTCTCAGGGGATTTGTATCATTTGCCTTTCTCAGAATTTCAATCACTGTCTCCTGTTGCAGCTAAACTTGACTTTTTCAGTTGTTGTTCATTCTCTGCTGTTGTCTCCCTCATCACCTGCCCCACTGTCCTGCAGAGAATGTGTCAATACAGGAGGGCAATTCCACAAATCCCAGCAATGCAAACTACCCTTGTCTATTCTTCTCACGATTCATACCTTATTCACACTCTAAGCTCCAGCTGAACTGGACTGTTTGTGGTTCCCCAAACACACCTAGCACATACCCACCTTGAACCTTTGCTCTTGATGTTTTCTCTGCCAGGAAGACCTTTCTCACAGTCATCTGGGCATAATGTATTCATTCTTTAAGGATCTGGTAGACATGGCTAGTTGCCTACTCATTATTGGTTTTGTTTGGGGACAGAGATCAATGTTCTAAAAATACTGATTTTCTGGGTCCCTTGTTGTTAGAAGTGATAGTGTAACACAGAAACTCTGTACAACAAGACATAAGTTGTTGTTTTTTTTTAACATAAAAGGAGAAGACATAACTGGCATGTGTCTTTTGCTTTCTTGCTTTCTGAAGTGTCTATGTGATGCCTGAAGGTGAAGTAGTCAACGTGCAACCAAAAAGATGATGAAGGCCATATGTTAAAATGTTGGCCTGGAAGACAAAAGGAGCTTGGTTCTTAATGGCATCCTTGAGGCCTGAACTGCTTACCTCCCCACTTCTTGTTACAAGAGAAAAACAAACCCCTCTTTGTTTAAACCTCAGTAGTTGTGTTTCTGTTACATGCAGCCAAATGCAGTCCTAATGATGCAAAGACTTGTGTCAAAAACTGCTCCCTCCATTTCTAATCACCCTGACTGGAGAGGATCATTCTTACCTCTGAACTCACTTAGCCCACTTAGCCTTTTGTACCTCTCCCAGGGCAGTTATCTCACTCCACTTAACATGCCCATTGTATATTTTTCTCGGCAACTTTTTTTTTTTTTTTTTTTTTTTTTTTTTTAGGTATTGGGGCTGGGGATTGAATCTGGGACCTCCTATGTGGGCCACATTGGCTCCCCTGCATTGTTTTTTTGTTTTGTTTTGTTTTTTTTTTTCATTTTGTTTGCTTGTTGTTTGTTTGTTTTGTTTTTAGGAGGCACCAGGAACTGAACCTGGGACCTCCCATGTGGGAAACAGGCACTCAACTTCTTGAGCCACATCTGCTCTCATCTCAGCAACTTTAATGTAGATATTTTGAGGGACAAAGAATGAGTCTTCCTCTCCCTGGTTACTCCCAATAGTAGCACTTGGCCTGAGAAGATGTTTGGCAAATACTGTTAAACAGAACTGACCAGCACTGGTCTTTCTCCACCAGGATCGACCAGGGTTGTAGCACTAGGATTATTTTGTGACTATTCCACCTTGGTCCTCTGCCCACACTCCCTGAGTTTGTCCCTTATCCTCTGTCCAGGCCTAGACTCCTCCAGAGGAGTGAGGCAACCAGGAGAACTGTCCTGTTGTCCTCTTCCAAAGAGCAGGGGAGAGCAGATGGGACCTGGTCTTCTGAGGGTCTTTTCCCTCTGTTCACCCTAACATTTCTGGATGAGGGAAAGGACAAGTCCAGAGGCTTCCTTAGAGGCCCTTTCCCCACTATAGGCTCTTGGAGCAGAGGCAGTCAACTGATCCACTCTTCCAGTGGAGAAATTCTACAGCTTTCAGAGCAGACAGAGAAGACTCAAAGTATCTCTTCAGCCAAGGTGGGATAAATGTCAGGCTGTCTGAGGGAACTGAGGGTAAGACTTGTTGAGACTTGTTGGTGGCAGGCTGCCTGTTTTCATAGGGGTGCAAGCCAGATGCTGGTCTAGGATCTAGGGCATGGCACTGCCCTCCCTGCAGGACCAGGGACTACCAAGTTCTACTTATTTGTCTTTCTCACCAGTCTGTGAGCTGCTTCAAGACAGGGCATGTATTATTCATATTTGTTTCCCAGCACCTAACAGTGTGCTGGACATGCAAAAGATGCTCAATAAATATTTGTGGAAGGAAGGAATGAAGGAAGGAAGGGAAAGAGGGAGGGATGTCTTAAAGCTATTAGGCAAATGAGGAATTGCTAACCAGCATGCAAGCTCTGCCCTTCCCATCCCAGCCCAACTCTCCTTAGGATGTTGCCCTGTTCTCCCTTAGTCCTTGAAACCCTGACTCAGATCTGACATCCTTTCACCTCTCCCTGATCTTTCACATGTTCAAATAGAATTGATCATTCCATGCTCTATAGCATATTGGGTACTCCGTTATAGCTTTTAATAAACTAGATTGAGAGCCTCTGCCCTTCTTCCTTCACCACTAGATGGAGTTACTTGGGGGAAGGATGAGAGTTTGTTCCTCTGACTGAGTGCAAGGGCCTCTAGGTCTCTCAGGTCAGAAGATGGTACATCAGGATAGTTGAGATGAAGGCTGACATGAGACAGCTCCTTCCTGGGATGTGGAGGTAGGTGGGGTGTGTAGAAGAATGCCTTTGAGGAGGGCTGACAGGCATGTAGGACAATGAACACACCCTCAGACCAGCAGGAATGTGCCTTCTAAGCAGGCTGTTTTTCATAAAGGAAATGAAGCAGCTCTGGGCACTGAAAGCCGGATGGAAAATGCACCTCCATAGGCTTGCCAGCAGCTCAGGGTTCCAGCATCATGGACGATGGCATTCGACTTTAGGGATCTCCTAAGCCTGCAGCTCCAAGGGATCCTTGTATCACTAAGGGTTCTCACAGATAACAATGGGGACCTGAAAGATGTTTTTCATTTTTTCCAAAGAACAAACAGGAATTTCATCCTGTGGTAAGACTGAACAGAGTCAGCTAAATGGTCATTTTTGTTTGCTTTTGGCTAGAATTATACATACACAGAGTTCTTATGGGAAAATGAGTTATTATTTAACAACTATAGGTTGGTAGATAAAATCTCCCCAAATATGGGGGTCCTTCTTTTTCATGGTTAAAAAGTTGGGAATCACTTATCCAATTCAAATCCTTCATTCCATAGATGAGAAGACTGAGGACTGGAGACGTCACACAGCTGGTTGGTGGCAGACCCAGGGTTAGGACCAGATCAAATGACCCCAGTCAACTGCTCTTTCTGCTACACCATGTGTCTGTTTTTTTCTTGTCTTCACCATCTCTTCCCAAAGGGAGGCTCCTCTGGATCCATTAACCCAACATTTATTGCTCTCCTGCTGAACTTCTACAGGAATCTGATGTCCACATGTTCTCTGGGGTTCTTGCTGAGCCCCAAAACATGGCTTCTCAGTCTTTGCTTCCGTCACTACTATGTCCATGGCTGCCAGGGGAGTGTGTCCAGGAAGGAAACGAGGCATTGCAGAGGTCCCAGGGGCTACATCAGTCAGGTTCATGTTTAGTTATGAATAATAGAAACACTGACAAATAGTGGCTTAAATAAAATTCCCTCCCTCCTTCCCTCCCTCCCTCCTTCCTTCTTCTTTTTTTTATTCAATAAGAAGTGTGGATTTAGTTAGCCCAGGGCAAGTGCAGCTACTAAAGGATGTCATTAAGGAACCAGGCTCTACTTTTCTGTTCCATCATCCTTAGTATGTGGCCTTTGTCTTCCTGGTTACAAGATGGCTGCTGCATCTCCAAACATCAAGACCAACTTCCAGGGAAGCGGATGTGGCTCAAAGAGTTGGGCGCACGCCTACCACATGGGAGGTCCTGGGTTCGGTTCCCAGTGCCTCCTAAGGAAGACAAGCAAGACAGTGACCTGACGGGACAGGCTGGCACAGAGAGCTGATGCAACAAGATGGCACAACGAGATGATACTACAAAGAGACACAACAAGGAAACACAATGAGAGATACAACAAGCAGGGAGCAGAGGTAGCTCAAGCCATTGGGTGCTTCCCTTCCACATGGGAGTTCCTGGATTTGGTTCCCAGTGCCTCCTAAAAAGAAGATGAGCACACAACAAACAGACACAGACAGCAGACAGCAGACAGCAGACAGCGAGCACAAACAATGGGGGGTGGGGGGATAAATTAAAAAATCTAAAAAAAAAAAAGATCAACTTCCAGGCAAGAAGAAGGGAAAGAAAATGAGGAAGGGGAAAAGCCCTATTCCTAGAGAGGTGTTGCCTTTTTTTTTTCAGGAAGAGAAGGTCTCCCCTGGTATTTCTGCTATACTCATTGGTTAGAACTAGTTCCATGGACACCCCTAGCTGTAAGGAGTCTAGGAATTTGAGCACTTTCCTTTCTAGCTTCTTTAACAGAGGAATATAGATTTGCACAATCTTTCTTTCATTCTTACTGATCCTCTCCTCCTGCTTTCCTGTTACAATGGAAGGTGACTATGTGAGGCCAATCTTTCCATTTGTGCTATGGATCCAGTGCCCTACCGCATTCTCATCTCTATTTCCTATATATTCAATATTTTCTGGTCTTCTGGTTCTTATCATTCATTATTTATACATGTTCAAATCATTCCCATGCTGAAAAAAATCAAACAATTCTCATTTACCCCAATCTCACCTTCCCTTCACAAGCAAACTCTTGAACAAATTGTTTAGACTCACTGACACCATCTTCTCTCTTGTCACATATGTTTTTTTTCCCACTTCTCTAGCTGCTCCTTTTCATCTTCTCATTGGGCTCCTTTCCCTACCCATCCTTGACTGTTGGGATTCTTCAGGGTTCTGTCATTTGCTCTCTTTCTTTTCTTTCTCTACATGTTCTCCCTGAATGCACAAAGGCATTTTTACTTTCCTGATACTCCTTCTTTTGGGGAACTTCTTGTCCCCAATTATGTGGTTCTGGTATGGCTTCTGATCTCAGTAACTCATTGCCTTGGCCAAAAGTGTGGGTGACACAAATCTGGTCATTCCCTTGGGGTGAGTAAATGACTGAAGTTGGGCCAATCAAAGTTCTTCCTTGGGATATAAAAAATTTGAACTGGAAGAAAAGAAGGTTTGCATCTGGGTCACAGAGCCAGAATGAGGTGTAGAAAATCTGTAGAAGAGTATGTGGGCAATATACAAAGAGCAAAAGAACAAAGGGAAGAAGAGAGGGGAAAGAGAGAGACCTGGTGACCTTGTCTAAATCCAGGGTCCAGTTGTGACTAAAACCAAATCCACACTGGGCCACCAAGTTGAGTAAGCAAATAAGTTCCCTTAATTTGTTAAGTTAGTTTGAATTGGGTTCCAGTCACTCGCAACTTAAAGACAAGTAATAGAGGAGTTGGTATAGGATTAGGATATTAAAAATAATAGACCCTGATTTCACTTCTGGGAAGATGGAGTAGACACAGTTTTCCCTATTTCTCCTACTAAGTACAACTAAAAACCCTGGCCATTATATATAAAACATAAGACTCTGAAAGGTAGAGGGAAGAAGACACACAAGTTAGGGACCTTTGGACTCAATGAACAACAGGGCTTTTCCTTTTGGCTCACATATTCCAGACATGGAACTCAAGATGCCTACAACCCAGAAACAACCATATGAACAGACCAAAAAAAAAAAGCTTCAACAAAAGCCTGGTTGAGTCAAAGGAGCAGGAAAGGGGCAGTCTAACAAAACACATTTCAGACAATAACATCTCTACTCCAGCCAAACACCACAGAAAAACACTATGGCTCTGCATTAGTCAGGGTTCTCTTGGGAAACAGAATCAACAGGAGATATCTGTCAATAATATGAAATTTTATAAGAGTCTCTCATGCGACCGTGGGGATGCACAAGTCCAGGTTCCGCAGGCAGGCTGCCAACCGTGGCTCCAATGAAAGTCCGATGAAAGGTCCTTAATAAGTTTCTGGGAGAAGTTGCCTGTCCAATGACGAGCTGGGAAATTCTCTCTGAATGTCGAAATCACTTCCCTTTTAAGGCACTCAACTGATTGGATAAAAGCGTCACCCATTGATGATGTAATCTCCCTGATTGATGCAGATGTAATCAGCCATCCATGCAGTAAACTCACTGGTGATTGAAGTCCATAAATGCTCTTGTATTACCTTAGCCCAGGGCTTGCTGGGCCTAATACCTGGACACAATTAGCTGGCCGAGTTGACACATTAGCCTAACCATCACAGGCTCCACTACATATGCCAGCAAAGACTAAGTGAGGAACAGAGACTCCCACCCTTGTGAGGCTATAATAAGGTACTCCAATGGGATGATGTCAGAAAAAGCTAAGTAGGAAGCCAGGACTTTAACCACTTTCCAGCAGAAATGAGACCACCCTCACTTCAGGGTCAGTGGAGACTACATGGAGAGCCAGAACTCCCACAACCACCCAGTAGTGACATGGAGCAGCCCCCTAGGGTGTCAACAGAGGCCAAGAGGGGAACATGGACATTTGCCTCCACCCAGGTATAATGAGGCAGTGCCTCCTATTTTCCTACCAAAGTGAAGTCCAGGAAAACAAGATAAAACAAGATTTAAATAATATCCAGGGATGTCAACAAAATGGCAGAGTGAGATACTCTAGGGTTCTGCCTCAACAATAGAATCTTTGAACAACAAGCAAAAACTGACAGAACCATCTTTCTCAGAGCTCTGGAAGACAAAGTGTTGCAGTAACTAGGCAAGTGCCAAATCAAGGAAACTTAAAAATGGTAGGAAAACCTAGCAGCACCTTTGCCTGTCCTTCCCCCACACATTCTCTGGCTTATTGAGGAGCCAGCTTATGTTCCCAGTGGGGGTTCTTTGTCCTGGTTCTAGAGGAAGCAGAATAACCCTGTGTGTATATAGGACTGCATGTATGTTTGTACCATTCTGCCTGCTGGCAGCCTGAAGGGCTGAACCAGAATACTTCTCTCTGTCTTGCCAGTACCAGGACTTCCTCTGGATGTAGAAACAGCTCACAGGGAAGCTAAAATGCTATAAGGAAACAATCAAACCACATCTGCCTATGGCACAGGATTACTAGGATTGGGAGGAAAGATTGTGAATTCCCTGGAGGAAGCAGTGCCTTTGGAGAATTCATTTAAGTGGAGGAATTCATAAGGTCATACACATATGCCCAAGACAAGATGGATGCTCAGAAAAAACTGAGAGGACCCTACACTTTTGCCTCAGGCTGTTCTTTAGCTCACTGTAAATCTGGCTAAGCTCTGAAGGATGGCACCTGCACAGAGCCAATCTACAAAGACAGGGAAATATGTTTTCTTCTTTTGTCTTCCTTGCCTCCTTCCTTCCTCCCTCCCTCCCTCCCTCCCTTCCTCCCTTTCTTTTCTTTCTTTTCTTTCTCACCCTCTCCCTCTCCTTCTCCCTCTCCCTCTCCCTATTTCTCCTCCCCCTCTTCTCTTCTCCTGGCCTTGAAGAAATCTCTGTTAAAACACTAGCTGAACTCATTTGTCTTTACCTTTTCCCCCTTTAATTCAAGGTCTTTTTCCAGTTGTGTAGCCTGTAAGGTGAGAAAAATAGACCTTTTTCATAATACTCATAGGTATTAAGCATCCAAGACCAGAATTTTTAGAATTTCAGAAATAAAATTACTGGTTAATATTAAAAAAAAAAAAAAAAAAAAAAAAACAACACTAGCTGAACACAAGCTTAAGGAACATAGACTTCAGTGACTAAATTTCAGAGTTAACACATAAAAATATTCAAATGCTAAGTTTGCAGCAAAAAAAAAATCACAAGGCATAAAAATAAAAAGGAAATTATGGCTCATTCAAAGGAACAAAAGAAAACAGCAGAAATCATCAATGAGAAAACTCAGTTTGCCACGCCAGACAAAGGCTTTTTAAAAACCGTCTTAAGTATTCTCAAAGAACTAAAAGAAAAAATGGCTAAAGAACTAAGGAGGAAAGCTGACGTGGCTCAAAGCAATTGGGCATCCACCTATCACATGGGAGGTCCTGGGTTCAATCCTCAGTGCCTCCTAAAGAAGAAAAGCAAGACAGCAAGCTGATGTGATGGGCTGACGTGGTGAGCTGATGATGCAACAAGATGACACAATGAGGAGGCACAATGAGGAAACACAATGAGAGACACAACAAGCAGGGAGTGGATTGTGGCTCAAGCTATTGGATGCCTCCCTCCCACATGGGAGGTCCTGGTTTCAGTTCCCAGTGCCTCCTAAAAAGAAGATGAGCAGACACAGAAAGCACAGAACAAACAAACACAGAGAGCAGACAGTGAGTGCAAACAACAATGGGGGGGGCGGTAAATAAATAATAAATCTTTTTTAAAAAAAAGAACTAAAGGAAACTAGGAAAACAATAAATGAGCAAAATGAGAATTTTTATAAAGAGATAGAAATCAATTGTAAAAAGTAACCAAATAAAAATACTAGAGCTGAAAAACCACAGTGACTAAAATTTGAATGGGTTCAACAGCAGAAATTACATCGGTTCAACAGCAGACTGGATCTTGGAGACGAAAGAATCCATGAATTTGAAGATAAGACAATTGAAATTTTCCTGTCTGAGGAGCAAAAAGAAAAAATAATGAAGTGAAAAGAGCCTAAGAGACCTGTAGGACACCATCAAGTATTCATATTATGGGTGTCCCAGAAGGAGCAGAAAGAAAGAAAGGGACAGAGAGAATATTTTTTTAAATAATTGCTGAAAACTTCCCAAATTTAAAAAAGTAATGAATATACATATCCAAGAATCTCAACAAACTCCAAATAGAATAAATTAAAAGATATCCACACCAAGACATTTTAATCAAGCCACAGAATGCCAAAGATAAAGAAAGAATCCTCAAAACAGCAAGAGAAAAGCAACTCATCATGTATAAGGGAGTCTCAATAAGACATTAAGTGCCAATTTCTCAACAGAAACCATGGAGAGGAAAAGAGAGTGGGATGGATGACATACTTAAAGTGCTGGGAAAAAATGGCAACCAAGAAGTCTGTTGATGACTCAATTCATCAATAAGATATAATATAAACATATATGCACCCAACAACAGAGCCCCCAGATATATGCAGCAAACATTCACATATGTGAAGGGAGAAATAGTTCTACATTAATAGTAGAAGACTTCAAAACACCGCTTTCACTAGAACATCTAGATAGAAGGTCAAAATGAAATAGAGGGCTTGAACAATACTATACAGTATTGGTTTAGTATTACTAGACCTAATAGACATAGAGACACTTCACCCAACAATAGCAGAATACACATTCTTTTCAACTGCACAAGGATCATTCTCCAGAATAAACCACATGTTAGGTCACAAAAAAAATCTTAATAGGCTTTTAAAAGATGGAAATCATACAAAGTATCTCTCCAACCACAATGTCATGAAGCTAGAAACCAATAATAGGGGGAAATTGGCAAATTTACAAATGTGTGAAAATTAAACAATATACCCTTATACAGCCAATGGGTCAAAGAAGAAATCACAAGAGAAAGTGGAAAATACATTGAGGCAAATAAAAATGAAAAAACACAACATACCAAAATTTCTGGGATGCAGGAAAGGCAGTGCTCAGAGGGAAATATACAGTTGTAAATACATTGAAAAGGAAGAAAGAGGAGTACAAGCAGAAAATGGTGGAGTAGGAAGTTTTACAAATTACTCCCACTAGAAAAATGAAAAAAACTGTAAAAAGAGACTGGAATTAATAAGATGGTAATCTCAGAACCAGAAAGGACATTTAGAACAACTACAGGAGTGCCAGAGGAAGCAAAAGGTTGCTGGAGTTCTGCTTTTGTAAGTCAAAACATAAACCAGTGACCAGCACCCATTATTCAGCCCCATGGCAGCGGCGGTAGAAATGGCTATGGCTGCAGCAATTAGGCTTGGATTCTAGGAGTCACTGTCAAGGTCCAAGGCTGGCAAAGGAAACCACCTCTTGTAAAAGTTGGGGGATGAGGATCAAGGTTTGTCTGGGGAATTCCTGAGGGACCAGCACAGAAGCTGATCTTGGTTTTGGCCCTCTGGGCAACAGCACTTCCAGCCTCACCCCAGCATCCATCTGGACATAAAAACTGGTGGTTTTTTCCTTCCATTTGTGTGTATTTCCGGGTCTGCCAGATCTCTGAGGGCACAGCATAGACTCTGGCCTTGGATTCAGCCCTCTCTGCAGCAGCAACTTCTGGCCTCACACCAGCATTTACCAGAACTTAAAGATCCAGTGAATTTTTTCATAGGTTAGGTTCCTCTTTCTCTTTCTTCTGTAGTTTAGTCTGGCAGATCCCTAATGGCCCAGCACAGATACTAGCCTCAGTTTCTCTGAGAAGCAACATCTTCTGGCCTTACACTAGCATCTACAGGGACATAGAGAACCAGTACACATTTTCCTCTTTTTATTTTTCTTTCTATTTTTTTCTTCTTTTTTTTCTTTTTGGTTGGTTGGTGTTTTCTTTCTCTGTTTTATATTTTGGGGTCTGATTGATCCTAAAGGATAAGCTGGGATTTTAGATTAGGCTTTGGTCTTTAAAGCTACAGCTTCTAGATTCCCACTGGCACATAACAAGAGGCAGTGTAATTCATGATTTTTTCTTGTTTTTTTTTTTTCTTTTTGTGTGTGTGTGTGGATGATTTGTTTGTTTGTTAATATGTTCTTTCTTTTCTTCCTCTCCCTCTTTTCTTCTTGTTCTTAGTCTGACAGACTAAAAAGTGGGAGAACTAGATTTCCAGAGTGACCAAAACATAATGCTCAGAATGTCTAGTAATTAACAAAAATATTTTTTAAGAGCATGCAAGAAGACAGAAAATTATGGACCAGTCACAGGGAAAAAATATCTGATAGAAAATATTCTGGAGGAAATGCCTTCTCTGGAATTACTAATCAAAGCTCTTAAAACAACTCTTACAAATAGGATAAATGAACTAAAGGAAAACATGGACAAAGAACTAAAGGAAATTAGGAAAACAATGTATGAACAAAATGGGAATCTCAACAATAAGGTAGAAATTATAAAGAACCAAATGGAAATTCTGTAACCCAAAAATACAATAACTCAAGTGAAAAATTCAAGAGGAGTTCAAGAGCAGATTGGAGGAGGCAGAAGAAAGGATCAGTGAACATGAAGACAAAACAAATGAAATTGTTCAGCTCAAGGAGCAGAAAGAATAAGGGAAAAAGAAAAAAAAAGAACAGAGCCTGAGGCAACTGTGGAATGTCACCAAGCACATCAATATACACATCATAGGAGTCCCAAAAGAAGAGACAGATAAAGGGCCTGAAAAAAATGTGAAGAAATAATGACAGAAAATTTCTCAAAACTAATGAAAGATACAAATAAACAAATCCAAGATGCTCAATTAATACAAAGCAGGATGAACCCAAACAAATCTACTCTGAGGCACATTATGGCCAAACTGTTCAATGCCATGGGCAAAGAATTTTTTTTTTTTTTTTTTACTGGGAGGTACCGGGGATCGAACCCCGGTCTCTCCATATGGTAGACGGACGCCGAACCTCTTGAGCCACATCCGTTTCCCCAAAGAATCTTAAAAACAGCAAAAGAGAAGCAATATGTCACATATAAAGGATCCTTAATATTAACATATAATTTCTCAATAGAAACAATCAAGGCCAGGAGGCAATGGGAGGACATATTTAAAGAGCTGAAAGAAAGAAAAAAAAAAAAAAAAACTGTTACTCAAGAATAATTTAACTGGCAACATTGTCCTTCAAAAATGAGGGAGAAATTAAGACAATTCCAGGAGTTCATTACCACTAGACCTGCCTTCCAGGAAATGCTAAAGAGAGATTATTAAGGAGAAAGAGAACCTGAACAACACTATAAACCAACTAGATCTAACTAGACCATTTATAGAACACTTCACCCAGCAATAGCAGAATACACATTCTTTTCAAGTGCACACAATCATTCTCTAAGTTAGACTGTGTGTTAAGGCACAAAAGAGGTCTAAATTAATTTAAAAAAATTTTTTTAAATTATTTTTTAACTTTATTTTGTACATTTAATAATTGAAAATATAAATAATTTAAAAAGATAAAGAAAACACAGTTGAATAAAAATATCCATTTCTCAATTAAATGTACTGGATACAAATAAATTTTTTTTAAAATCATACGTTATGTAATATATTTGGTTCATAGTAATGCAATCATACAGTAATTGTCCTTTGTGTCTGCCTTGCTTTGCTCAACACAATGTCCTCCAGGTTCATCCATGTTGTCATATGCTTTATGACTTCACATCTTCTTGCAGCTGCATAATATTTCATCATGTGAATACATCACAGTTTGTTTATACATTCATCCATGGATGGACACCTGGGTTGTTTCTAACTTTTGGCAATCATGAATAATGTCACTATGAACATCGGAGTGCAGATGTCTATTCATGTCACTGCTCTCTGTTCTTCTGGGTATATGTCCAGCAGTGGTATTGCAGGGTCACAAGCAAGTCTATATTCAACTTCTTTAGGAACTGCCAGACAGTCCTCCACAGTGGCTGTACCATTCTGCATTCCTACCAACAGTGAGTAAGTGTTCCTATCTCTCCACATCCTCTCCAATGCTTGTAGCTCCCTGTCTTTTTAATAGTGGTCATTGTGATAGGTGTGAAATGATATCTCACTGGAGTTTTGATTTGCATTTCCCTAATTATTAGTGTGGTTTTTTTTGCCATTTGTATTTCTTCTTTGGACAAATGTTTGTTCAAGTCTTCTGCCCATTTTTTAATTGGGTCATTTGTCTTTTTATTGTTGAGTTGTAACATCTCTTTATATATCCTGGATATTAAACCCTTATCAGATATGTGATTTCCAAATATTTTTTCCCATTGAGTTGGCTGCCTTTTCACCCTCCTGACAAAGTCCTGTGAGGTGCAAAAGTGTTTAATTTTAAGGAGGTCCCATTTATCTATTTTTTTCTTTTGTTGCACGTACTTTGGTGTAAGGTCCAGGAAACCACCACCTACTACAAGGTCTTTTGAAGATGTTTCCCTACATTTTCTTCTAGTAGTTTTATGGTCCTGGCTTTTATGTTTATGTCTTTGATCCATTTTGAGTTAATTCTTGTATAGGGAGTGAGACAGGTCCTCTTTCATTCTTTTGGTTATAGATATTCAGTTGTACCAGCACCTTTGTTGAAGAGACTGTTTTGTCCCATTAACATTAACTTGGTAGGTTTGTCAAAAACCAGTTGACTGTATAGGTGAGGGTTTATTTCTGGATTCTCAATTCTATTCCACTGATCGATGTGTCTATCTTTATGCCAGTACCATGCTGTTTTGACCACTGTAGCTTTGTAATATGTTTCAAGGTCAGGCAGTGAAATTCCTCCCATGTCACTCTTCTTTTTTAGAATGCTTTTGGCCATTCAAATTTCCCTTCCAATTGAATTTGGTAATTGCCTTTTCTAATTCTGTAAAGTAAGCTGTTGGGATTTTGATTGGTATTGGTATTGCATTGAATCTATAAATCAGTTTGGGTAAGATTGACATCTTCATGATATTTATTCTTCCAGTCCATGAACACAGAATATCTTTCCATTTGTTTAGGTCTTTTAAATTTTCTTATAGCATTGGTTTGTAGTTTTCTGCATATAGGTCCTGTTCTTCTTTGGTTAAATTAATTCCTAGATATTTGATTCTTTTTGTTGCTATTGTAAATGGAATTTTCCCCCTGATTTCTTCCTCAGATTGTTCATTACTACTGTTCAAAAACATAAATGATTTTTGCATGTTGATCTTGTATCCTGTCACTTTGTTGAACTCATTTATTAACTCAAGTAGCTTTGTCATGGATACTTCAGAGTTTTCTAAGTACAGGATCATGTCATCTGCAAACAGTGAGAGTTTTACTTCCTCTTTTCTTATTTTTATGCCTTTAATTTTTTTTTCTTGTCTAATTGCCCTAGCTAGAACTTCTAGTACAATTTTGAATAACAATGGTGACAGTGAGCATCCTTGTCTTGTTCCCGATCTTAGAAGGAAAGATTTCAACCTTTCCCCATTGAGTACAATGTTGGCTGTGGGTTTTTCATCTATGCCTTTTATCATATTGAGGAACTTTCCTTCTATTCCTATCTTTCGAAGTGTTTTTATCAAAAAAGGATGCTAGATTTTGTCAAATGCCTTTTCTGTGTCGATTGAGATGATCATGTGGTTTTTTTTCCCTTCAATTTGTTAATGTGGTATATTAGGTTTCTTGACTTTCTTATGTTGAACCAGCCTTGCATGCCAGGAATAATCCCACTTGGTCATGATGTGTAAGTCTTTTGATATACTGTTGGATTCGATTTGCAAGTATTTTATAGAGAATTTTTGCATCTATGTTCATTAGAAAGATTGGTCTGTAATTTTCTTTTCTTGTAGTATCTTTATCTGGCTTTGGTATTAAGGTGTGTTGGCTTCATAAAATGTGCTAGGCAGGGAAGTGGCTGTGGCTCAATTGGCTGGGCTCCCGTTTACCATATGGGAGACCCCAGGTTTGATTCCCGGGGCCTCCTGGTGAAGGCAAGGTGGTCCGCCCATGCTGTGTGGTGAGCTGGTGCAGTGGGATGGCGCAGCAAAGGGATACAAGCAGACACAGAAAAAAAAATGCACAGCAAATGGACACAGCAGGCACAAGCAGCAAGGGTGAGGGGATAAATAAATAAAAATAAATCTTTAAAAAAAAATGTGCTAGGCAATTTTCCCTCCGCTTCAATTTTTTGGAAAAGTTAAACAGGATTGATGTTAATTCTTTTCAAAAAGCTTGGTAGAATTCACTTGTGAAGCTATCTGGTCCTGGACTTTTCTTTGCTGGAAGATTTTTGATGATGGAATCAATCTCTTTAAATGTGATTGCTTTGTTATGTTCTTGTATTTCTTGTAGCATCAGTGTAGGTTGTTTGTGCATTTTTAGGAATTTGTCCATTTCATCTAGGTTGTCTAGTTTGTTGGCATACAGTTTCTCATAAATCTTCTTATGATTCTTTTTATTTCTGTGGGATCAGTTGTAACTTCCCCCCTTTCATTTCTGATTGTATTTATTTGCATCTTCTCTCTTTTTTTCTTTGTAGTCTAGCTATGGGTTTGTCAATTTTATTGATCTTCTCAAAGAACCAGCTTTTGGTTTTGTTGATTTTCTCTATTGTTTTTTTCCTCAATTTCATTTATTTATGCTCTGATCTTTATTATTTCTTTCCTTCTGCTTGCTTTGGGATTGGTTTGCTGTTCTTTTTCTAGTTTCTTTAGTTGTTCAGTTAAATCTTTGAGTTTAGCTCTTTCTTCTTTTTTAATATAGGCATTTTGGGCTATAAATTTCCCTCTCAAGACTGCCTTTGCGATAACCTGTAAGTTTTGATAAGTTGGGTTCTCATTTTCATTTGTCTCAATATATTTATTGATTTCACTTGCAATTTCTTCTTTGATCCACTGATTATTTAGAAGTGTGTTGTTCAGCCTCCACACATTTGCAAATTTACTTTTTCCTTTCTATTATTGATTTCCAGTTTCATTCCATTATGATCTGAGAAGGTGCTTTGTATAATTTCAATCTTTTTATATTTATTGAGAGCTGCATTGTGCCCCACCATGTGGTGTATTCTGGAGAAAGATCCATGGGCACTTGAGAAGAATGTATAACCCTCTGAGTTTGGATGCAGGGTTCTGTATATGTCTGTTAGGTCTAACTCATTTATCATATTGTTCAAGTTCTCTGTTTCCTTGTTGATCTTCTGTCTCGTTATTCTATCTAATGATGTGTGTGGGGTGTTGAAGTCTCCAATGATTATTACTGTAGAGATGTCTATTCCTCCCTTGAGTTTTGCCAGAGTTTGTTTCATGTATTTTGGGGCACCCTGGTTAGGTGCATAGATATTTATGACTGTTATATCTTCCTGGTGGATTGTCCCTTTTATTAATATATAATGACCTTCTGTATCTCTTATAACGTTTTTGCATTTAAAGTCTCTTTTGTCTGATATTATTATAGCTATCCCTGCTCTTTTTTTGATTACTATTTGCATAGATTATCTTTTCCCAACCTTTCACTTTCAGCTGTTTTGTATCCCTGGGTCAAAAGTGAGTTTCTTGTAAGCAGCATATGAATGGCTCATGTTTTTTTTATTCATTCTGTCAGCCCGTATCTTTTCATTGGGGAGTTTAATCCATTCACATTCAATGATATTACTATAAATGCACTATTAACTTCCACCATTTTATTCTTTGGTTTTCATATGTCATATCATATTTTTTTCTCTTTTTACTTTTTTGGTTATCCTTTCTGCTATTCTTTCTTCTATACTCTCCTCCAAGCCTCTCTCTCTCCTGTCTTTTTATTTCAGGTTCTAAGGCTTCCTTTAATATTTCCTGCAAAGGTGGATTCTTTT
>JAKSZT010054304.1:45461224-45477220 GCA_026826555.1 Tolypeutes matacus | reverse complement strand
GTTCTAAGGCTTCCTTTAATATTTCCTGCAAAGGTGGATTCTTTTTTTTGCAAACTCTCTTAGTTTTTGTTTGTTTGTGAATATTTTAGTCACCTTCATACTTGAGGGACAATTTTGTTGGATAAAGAATTCTCAACTGGCAGTTTTTCTCTTCCAGTATCCTAATTGTATCATACCACTGTCTTCTTGCCTCCATGGTTTCTGATGGTTTGCTTCTCCCTTGCTGCTCTGAGAATTCTCTCTTTATCTTTGACATTTGACATTCTGCGTAGTATGTATATTGGAGTAGGCCTATTCAGATTTATTCTGATTGGAGTACAGTGTGCTTCTTGGACATGTAAATTCATTTATTTTGTGAGAGTTGGGAAATTTTCAGCTATTATTTCCTCAAATACTCTTTCTGCCCCTTTTCCCTTCTCTTCTCCTTCTGGAACTCCCATGGCACGTATGTTGTTGTGTTTTTGTGTTGTCATTCAACTCTCTCAGCCCCTGCTCAATTTTTTCCATTCTCCTCTCTCTGTGTTCTTTTCTGCCTTCAATTTCAGCATTCTGTCTTCTGTATCACTTATTCTTTCTTCTATCATTTCAAGTTGGCTGTTGTATCCCTTTAATGTGTTTTTATTCACCTATTGTGTCATTCATTCCAACAAGCTCTTACTTTCCTGTTCAGGATTTCAAATTCTTCTTTGCACTTGCTCAGTGTCTTCTTGATGTCATTTATCTCTTTAACCATACTTTCAACTCATTAATTTGATTTTGGAAATTTGTGCATATCTCGATGATTAGTTCTCTCAAATTCTGCATCTCTTCTGGGGCTTTGATATATTCTTTTTCTTGGGCCATGTTTTCTATTTTCTTAGTATAGCTCATAATTTTTTGTTGATGTCTAGGCATCTGATTAGGATGTAGTTTACTCAGATGCTCAATTTTTTTCTCTTTTGTAGGGATTTAGTGGCAGGAGGCTGTGTGTTGCCACTGCTCTTTGATTCTTGGCTCAACCTGGATCATTAGATTGTCCCTGCTCGTTGCTCAAAACTGGGCACTGGACCCAGTAATTGGTTGTAGAGTCGCTTCCTAGGGCCTTGGGGAGGAAAGCCATAGAGGCCAGAAAAAACCTCTCCTACTTATTTTTAATTTTCTCACATGCACTTCCTTGGTCTGTCAGTAGACGGTGCTCTTTGGCAGCTCTCAGTTCAATGCCTGACCATAGCATATTTGTTGCAACACAGACTGGATCAACGTGATAGAGCTTCCTGTCTGGAGGCTATGAGACTTGTATTTTAAACTTTCTCTAAGACAGTTCTCCCGCCTTCTCTGGCTGCTCCCTCCCTTTTCCCGGCTAGGAAATATTTCCACTTCCTCTGAGTCCTCAACAATAAGTCCTGGTTATTAGAGAATAAGATTGGGAAGGTCATGTATCTTTAGCCCTTGCTGGTTCCCACGGTAAACAATGGCACAGCCCCACTTGGCCTGCAAGGGCTCCTGGGACACAGCAAACCAAATTTGTGAGTCAAAAACCGAGTCAGTCTTAGGCTGTGTCCCTCTCTCTCCCCTTCCTGGAGAGGTGCATCCTCAACAATCAGTCCCAGCTAGAAGAGAGGGAGATTGCAAGGGTGGGAGTTCTCCTGTCCTGTGCCAGTTCCCAGGGCAAACCACAGTGTGGTCCCACCCAGGTTTTCGCAGGGTAGGACCCTGCAGACCAAATTTGTGGGTCAGAAGCTGAGTAAGCCTTAGGCTGTGTCCCTTTCTCTCCCTTTTCCTGGGATGGTAGCTCCCTGTAGACCCCTTTGTCTGCAGCTGCAGGCCCAGAGGCCCAAGAATTCTAAAGTCTTTAGTGTGGGGGAGGGTGCCAGCAGCAGCAGTTGCTAGTTTCAACTCATAGTTCTGTAGTTGTGATTTCCCTCCTTTGTCCTTCTCTCCTCTGGGAGGTGTCCAACCTTCACCTGGTGTCCTAAACCTTAGAAGATGTTTTTCTAGGCTGTTTCAGCCTGTACTCTAGCTATTTTTCTGGAGGAAAAGACAGTCCCATATCTTTCTAGTCTGCCATTTTCCCAGAAGTGTCTAAATAAATTTTAAAGTATTGAAATCATATAAAGTAACCTCTCTGACCACTGTGCAATCAAGTGAGAAATCAATAACAAAGAAAATTGGAAAACATACAAATATGTGAATAGTAAACAGCATACTTTTAAAAATACAACAGGTTTCATTTTTACTTGATTAAATAACGATTAAGGCTTTGATTGGGCCACATCAGTAGGACATTGATTCCCTGCCCTCTTGGTGGGTGGGGACTCACAGAGAAAATGACATGGCAGAGGAGAAGGTTGGAGTTTTAATGTTGGAGCCCTGGGAAATAAATACACAGAGAAGCAGATATGTGAAGAAAGAGAGAAGGCTTCATTAGACATGGCAAAGGCCCCAAGAAGAGAGACGAGCTGTTTGCCTGACAGTTTATAGCTGGCCTTGTGGAGAGAGCCGAGCAGCTGAGCCTGGAGATAAACAATCCCCGGGAGAGAGACGAGACTTATCCCAGCCTACAGTTGATATTGGAAGAAGCTGGGACAATGGAGCCTTAAGAGGAAGAGGAAGCCTGAATGCTTGCAGATGTTGTGCCATCTTGCTCCAACACATGGCAAAGGACTTTGGTGAGGGCAATAACTTATGCTTTATGGCCTGGTAACTGTAAGCTTCAACCCCAAATAAATACCCTTTATAAAAGCCAACAGATTTCTTGTATTTCACATCAGCACCTCTTTGGCTAATACATACAGTAATCAAAAACCTCCCAACAGAGAAAAGTCCAGGATCAAATGACTTTACTGGTGAATTTTACCAAACATTCAAAGAAAGATTAAAGCAATCCTTTCAAACACTTACAAAAAATTGAAGAGGTGGAAGCACTTCCTAACTTATTCTATGAGGCCAGCATCATCCTAATACCAAAGCCAGATAAAGATATTACAAGAAAAGAAAGCTACACACAAATATCCCTTATGAATACAGGTGCAAAATTCCTCAACAAACGACCAGAAAACCTAATCCAATAGCACATTATAAGGATTATTTACCATGACTGTCTTATTTTGCCACAGGGCTAGAAATGCAAAGTACCAGAAATGTGTTGGCTTTTAATAATGGGAATTTTATTTGGGTAAAAGCTTACAGTTCCAAGTCAGCTATTGGTGGTCCTGGTGTCCTGCCATGTGGCAAAGCAAGATGGCAGGTGATCTCTGCCGAAGGCCCTATCTTCCCCTCAAGACTCACCATCTCCTGGAGTTAAGCTGTGGATGATCAGGCATATGGCAAGACTCGTCTCCTCAGCCTTGAGCTGCTCCATGGGCCCAGGCCCCTGGGGGCCTCTTTCCATGCCTCTGTGGTCTGCTGACTCCAGACTTCAGGACCTCTCTCAGCCTCTCTGGGCTACTCTGTTTTTCTGCAGTTCTCTCTCTCACATGGCAGGATCGAAACGGTGGCTTCCTTTCTCTGTCTTTCTCTTCCTCTGTGTCTCCATTTATTTAAGACCCAGCAAGAGGGTTGAGACGCAACCTGAGTCGTACCTCAACAACATATTCCAATCAAAAGCAATCTAATCAAGTGATCTAAAATGAATCTAATGCAATCAAAGAGTATCACAACCACAGGAACAGATTAGTTTGAGAACACCATCTTTTGGAATTCAAAAAGAACTTCAAACTGTGACAGTGGCCAACTGGGGATATATCCCAGGAATGCAAACGTGGTTAAATATAGGAAAATCAATTGATGTAATATGCAACATTAATAAAACAAAGGGGAAAACTACATGATCATCTTAATTGATGCATGTATTAGTCAGCCAAAGGGGTGCTAATGTGAAATACCAAAACTGGGATGGTCTTTACAAAGGGTATTTATTTGGGGTAAAAGTCCACAGATACCAGGCCATAAAGCGTTAAGTTTCTTCTCTCACCACAGTCCATTGCCACGTGTTAGAGCAAGATAGCTGCCGATGTTTGCCAGGGTTCAGGCTTCTTGGGTTCCTCTCTTCCCGGGGCTGTGTTTCTCTCCAGGCTTGGCTCTTCTGGTTCCTCCACAAAGTCAGCTGTAGACTATCAGGTGAACAGCTCACTTCTCTTCTCCTGGGGCCTTTTTCCAATATCAAAACTCCAACATCAAAACTGCTTCTCAAAAACTGCTTCAACTCTGTTCTTTGCCTTGCCTTTTATATTCGATTCCCCACCCACCAAGGGGTGGGGCTCAACGCCCTACTGCTGTGGCCCAGTCAAAGCCCTAATCATAACCTAATCATGCCCAGATTAACAGATCAGTTTACAAGCATGGTCCAGTTATATTTTTGGAATTCATAATTACATCAAACTGTAGGGGTAAAAATGGATAAAAGTAAATAAATAAATCCTTAAAAAAATGTATAGGGGAGGAAGAAATGGATTATAGTTAGTAGTAATACTTTGACAATGCTCTTTCATGATTTGTTAACAACAATGCAGGGTGTTTGTAGGGGGGTGATGTGTGGGAGCCCTGTATGACGTTATGCATGTTTGTTTTGTAAGTTCACAATGTTTGCTGAACACTTATAGTTTATGTATGTTTGTGTATGAATGATATATTTCAATAAATTGTTAAAAAAAAAAAAAAGATAGAGACATCTATAATAGGCTTCTGGGAAAAGTTGCATTTCTGAGAAAAGGAACAGATGGTAGCTATCACTGTCCCTTTCTCCTTCTCCCTGCCTTGAATAAGAATGTTGTGTCTGGAACTGAGGCAGCCATCTTGCAACCACAAGGGGACAAGCAAGAGAATAAAAAGCTAGGACATGGAGGATAGTGGAGCAGAAGAATAAAATAAGCCCAGGTCTTTAATAATATTATTGAGCTGCCCAATCATCGCTGAGGTTGAGATTAATCCCAGCTATTTCCTGATTTCCTGTTGGTAAACTATAAGCGTCATTACAGATTTTAAGCTTTGTTGAGTATCCTTTTACTTGAAGATGAAAGCATTCCTAACTAATATGATGTTCAAATTGGTCTCTCTGGCTTGTTTTCTCTCTCCCCTTTAATTCATTCCTCACACAGTGTGCAAAGTAATGTTTTACAAACATAATTCTGATTTTGACATTTTCTTGCCTAAAAGGTTTTGGTGGCTTCTCATCCCTTAGTTTAGTGTAACTGGTATGACCAGCTTCACTGGCTTGGCATAAACATAAGGTGCTGATTCTTTTTAATATTCATATTAACCATTGAGCTCTAGTTTGTTCAAATTAGCAGGATATCCAGAATCCCTTTTGTTCCTAAGGAACTCAATGATTACTCAGTCTAAAAGAGTCAATCTGGCACTTGATTGCCAAAAGAAGAGAGAACGTGAGAATATGCCAGGTTTCCAGTAGAGTCTCTCCTTTGGCTGTCAATGGCTGTGTCTCATTTGAGGCTGGTCATGCCCAATTGATGCAGCCTTGCCTATGCTGCAGAGATATCCATGCTGATCAGTATCCCTGCACTGGCCATGGCAGAGTCTTTTTGGGAGGAGAATCCCATGCCTTCATTGTGACACTTGGTTACAGTATACCCAAGGTTATAGCTCTGTTGGCTTACACTCCTACTCTTTGTAACCTTGCCTCCTATGCCAGGGCTAGCTCCAGAGGGCCTTCTGGACCCAGTCACATGCTAGTGAGATTCAGTCTTCACCCCAAAGTTCTTTAAACCATAGGATTGAACCCAAATGACCAGTTTACTTTCTTAAACTCCTCTTCTGTATTCTGTTGTATTAGGATAAAGTATGTGTATTAGGGAGAATCCATTAATATGGCTGGTCCCTGTCTACTCCCTAAGCCTCATTTCATACATCTCTTATCCATGTCACTTAGCACCAAGGATGCTAGACTTCTTTGTGTTTCTCAAAGGCACCAAACTCTTTCTTGTCTTTAGGCTTTCAAATGCTCCTTCCTCTGCTTGAATATGTTCTTACTCTCTTACACCTAGATAACTCATTCTTCTTTTAGGTTTTAGCTTTAGTGTCACCTCCTCAGAGAAGTTTACCTGACACTCAACTTTATCTTCCAGAATACTGACACATTTGCTAAAGCCTATATTTTCCATTACCAAGGAAATTCTGTCTTGTTCACTGCTTAGCACAGGACTGCAAAATAGTGAATGAATGAATGAACAAACGAATGAATGGTTTTGGTTCACAATGATGCCCCTTCTTCTTTAAGTGATGAAATTCTACATCCTGAAGGATTCACCCTCCCCCACCCCAAACCACTTAATTGCTTTTCCTCTGTTTTTCCATAGCACATTTTACTTTTCCTAACACAGGCTCAATCTCATTAATATTATGATTACATGTTTACTTATCTGCCACTCCTTCTATAATATGAGGTCCTTAAGCTCTGAGGCCTTGTTTTATTCATCTTCGTATTCCCTGAGAAAGTGCTTGGTATATAACAGGCTCTCAATGATGTTGACTTTATAAATGAGTAAATCCATGGTGAGAAAAGTCCTGGGAATTCTAAAAGTGGGGAGTGGGAAGAGGGGAGGGGAATTTTAGATTTAATTTACTGACCTGAGTATAGATGAGTTCATTCTCTGTCTAACATTTTTGGGAATGAGGATAGAGAGTTCTATGTTTCTGTATCTAAGCGTGTATTTGAATATTTACACTTAACTAGAAAAATATAAACTACCCCCTAATAGAGGAAGATGGGGGAGGCAGATGGCCCCTGTTCCAACAAGCCACAGGGGCTATTTTCAGAACTTCCAGTGAGTTTTTGGCTATGCAAAGAAGGTTCAGAAGCCAAGTTTTGAGGTAGAGGTTGAAGAGAGCTGAATTGCTCTACATAAGAAATTGAGAAGAATTTGGTTTTGCCCCTGAGAAGAAGACAGAGAAAAGGAGAAAGAGGATCATTAAGTAATGTGGAAAGAGTCTGGATTCTGAGCTATGAAATGACCAATGGATTTTTAAAAATAAGAATAGGATGTCTATTGTTTACTTTTACATTGTTTGCATTGATAGGATATAAATCTTCATTTCTTCAAATCTCCCTAAGTTTGCCACATCACAAGAAGTCTTGGTTTTTCCCACATTCTCTGTCTGATCTGAGGTGTGGAGCAGGGACAGTCACCAGGAATGGTCAAAGACCATAAACTCAACCAATGAATCAAAACCAGGAAAGCCCTCTGGAAATACACAGAAAACTTGAGATAGGCAATAGACTTTGCAAAATACAAAAAAATGAAGATGGTCCAAGGCACAGTTATCTCGATCTTAAGGAGCAACACTATCTCCTCTAGTCTTGATGAACAAGTCTATGTGCGTTTCAGTGGCAATGTGTGTGTAACAAAGGAAGTGTGAGCTTTCATTGTAGAGTTGATGGGTGTATTTACAACTATACTGGAAGGTATGTATGTTTATGTGCTTCTTTTGGATATATGTGTGAATATAATATAACGTGTTGTTTCTTTGTTGGAGATGCTGCTAAATGTTCTTGTGTTCATACTTTTCTTCCTCACTGAATTTTCAGATAGGGAAACTGAGCCCCTCCCACTCCATGAGGAGAAGAGGATCAAACCCTGATCTATCAAACCAATGCTCTCCCTCTGAGCCCAGCCATGTGACATATGCTCTCTGCCCAATCTTCCCGTGCCCATGCCCCGTTCCCCTGCCTTCTTCCTCCAGGTCCAAAACAGCCAAGGCCCTTAACCAAGAGCAGGAAAACAAAAATATCAGGTCGCCAGATGTGTTTCATTCCATTCTCTCCCTCTCCACCCCTCCTCAGTGCAAGCCAATAAATTCCTAACATATATACAGTGAGTACCTGACATCCCCCCAAACCCAGCTATGCCCCTGCCTGGAGATGGATCTAACTGAACCAGAGACGGGGGTGTCCACAGAAAGCTACCACATGGCCACCCATATCTGTAGCTCAGCCCACTTGCTCTGTCTAGACAGCCCAGGCAGACCCCAGGATGATTTTTCCCATCATGTAGGGTGATACATTTGTGCCATCTGTACCACCAGGGCTTCTTTACCCTGTGTGGACACTGCTTGGTGGGTGTAGGAAGAGACTGAGGTGTGCTGGACAAGAACCCTGTCTGAATTTTGGAGGGCGAGAGACTGGCAGCCCTGCCTCGGCTTAGGTGCAGGGTTCCGTCGAGCTGGCTCCTACCTGGAGCCTGGAATGAGTGTTTGGTTCTCTGGAATGAACAGGGTATCTGGGATTCTCATTGAAGACTGTTTACTTGTCAATCTGCATGGCAGGTTAACGGCCCACAGCAGCCCACTTCCTGCCAGGGACTTTCAGGAACAATTTCTCCAAGCCAGCGTGGCCTAGCCTGGGCATGAGTCCTCCCCAACCTTCTCTCCCTCCCCATAACAGCCACGTGGATGTGACTCACACACCCTTTCCAAAAGCCCCTGCCAAAAGCAGCCAGAGGACTGCTCAGACAAAGTTGGGATCACAAAAAGTGGTAGATATGAGATTTGAACATGGGGCAGCCTGTTCATATAGCCCATGATCTTTCCCACCTAGACGGCCCTCCCTGTGATGAGATAGGAGATAGGAGCTAGACTAATGAACCAGGCTGCACCAGATAGATACCCTTAGGAATGTCTGTACTGCTTGCCTCCCTGTGCCCCAGAATTTCCCCTGAATGTGCTTAGAGATTTACCAATAACTCTCTTTGCTGATCGGAGCTTCCCTAGCATGTTATCATGTCTGCCCCGCCCTCCACAAGTCCTTTGTAAGAGCCTAGAGTCTTGACTCAGTTGCCTTTGTATTCTTAGCAAGCAGCTCAGTGTTTGAGACGAGAAGGTACTAAATAAATGCCTGCTGAAAGAATGCATGGGTGTGTGCATACCCGAGTGATGAGAAGGAGGGAGAGAAGAGAAGGAGATAAAGAAGATGAGGGAGAGAGATGGAGGGAGAAGTGAGCTGGCAAATGAAGTAGAAAAGGCTTTGGCCTTCTCTGATGTGATCTTATTCCCTTTGTCTTCCCTTGAGACTAGAATGCTCTTCTCAGTTGCTTTCTTCCCTTTTCACCTCACAACAGAAGGGCTTTGGCTAGCACCCTGCCCACCCCCAGGCACTCCCATCTTTAACCCTTTGAACCAGAACTGCTCTATCCCTTCACCACAAAACAAATGTTATTTGGGCAAAAGAGGAAAGAGGAAAAATTTGAGGTGGAAAAAATCTTTGGTCTGGAAATTCAGCTGACTGCCCTCATTTGGAATAAAACCTCCTTCAGTCCCTGGCTGCGTGCAATGCAGGCAGAGCCAACAGTAACACCACATGCCGGGAGGCTGAGAGGAGGCCGGGGGATTTTTTCAGAGGAGCTGCCAGAGTGGTGTGAGCTCGGGGTCCAGGAAGAGAGCGTTGGGGGCTCTTTTCTGGGGGCTGATGCTAAACCCCCTTCCTTATCTCTGTCAAGACAGTGGTCAGTCTTCCCAAGGTATCAGGCAGAGCACAGTCCTGGGGGCGGGAAAAGGATCAGGAGCATCAGGTCCTGAGGGAGGGCAGGTGCTGGGCTTGCCTCACAGCCTCGGCACCTGCCTCAGCGCCTGGCACATGGTAGGTGCCCAAAAAATATCCATTGGAAAAAAAGAAAGAAAGAATAACTCTAGTCCCAAGGGTTTGATGGGATACCCAGCCCCACCCTCAGGTTGCTCCCAGCCTGATAGGAAAGACAGATGAGAGATATAAAGAAAACAGATGTGGTTCAAGTACAAATAAAAATAATAGCACCCAGAGGCTTACTTGCCAGAGTGCACAGCCAGGCGAGGTTAATGGAGATAGTCCCCTCAGAGAATCGACCTAAAGTGGGTCTGGGAAGGAGCAGATGGAAATTGTTTGGCTGAAATTAGTAGGATTAGTCGGGGAAGGACAATTCAGACTAACATTGAGAGCAAGGATGGGCGGGGGGAGGTAGGGGAATGGAAGGGGGCAGGTGTCAATGGCCAGGGCACAGGGCAGCTGACTGACCCCTCGCAGGGTGTTGCAGGCATTTTACAAAAAGGGCTTGAGTTAAGCTGGCTTGTTTGTGACCTGGGTAGCAGGGGGAAATATGAAAGTCTAATTTACAGGTCTTTCCATCTCCCAGCTTGTTTGCAGCCTTGGTTAGGCTTAGAGGGGTCATGGGTAGAGATCTAGACTTGTAAAAGCCCAGAGACAAACTTGATTTTCACAAGAAAGGGCACAGAAAAGCCTAAGGGGAAAACATGGAAACATGGAGGATGGGTGAGAGGGCGGGCCGAGGGGGTCTGCCCAGGCTGCAGTTGGTCTTTTCTCTCTTTTGTTTGTCTTGTTTTGCAAGAGAGAGGGATATTGGAGCAGCCATTGAGAGGAGGCAGAGAAAAGCATAAGGAGGTTTGTAAAAAAGGCTTCCTGGATGACGCACTGTGTAATCCTAAACATGTATACAAGTATTTCGGTAAAGACTCAAATACACTTAAGGCTTTTCTAGAGCTGGACGAGTGGTTCCTTTAAATATGATCCTGCCTAAATAGGCTTTGGGGAGTGGGGCGGGGTGGCAAAGGTCTTTATGGCAGACAATGCTTTACCAGATATCATTACCCCCCTTCCTTACTAATAAAACTCTAGTTTTTTGCCCAGACAAAATATTACACTTCCCAGCCTCCCTCGCAGCCAGCAGCAGCCATGTGACACAGCTTGACCAATGAGGCACCTGCAGAAACTGCTAGAGGTTTTGTGGGAAAGGTTTGAATTCCTGATAAAACTGCACCCCTTCCTTTTTTGTCTTTTTTTTTTTTTTTTTTAAAGATTTTATTTATTTATTCATTTATCTCCCCCCTGCTGCTCGCGCTCCCAGGGTCAGCCAACCACGCCGTGCGGGCGGGCCCGCCCCACCCTCACCAGGAGGCCCCGGGAACCGAACCCGGGGCCTCCCATATGGCAAACGGGAGCCCCACTGATTGAGCCACAGCCGCTTCCCTGTCTTTTTCTTTTTCTTCTTCCAGCCTGGAATGTGATCAGGAGACAGTCATGAGGATGAAAGCCCTGTACTAAGGATTATGGAGCAAAAGGGCTGAAGGAGACTTCCCTGGGAAGTGAATTCTTGCTACATAAAGAAAAAGAAAGAAGCCACAGTGACATGGGACCTGGTGATGCAGCAGCCCTCACCGTGGCGGTGTTTACTCACATATTGGGCAATGAGCCCCAAACCACAGCAGCAGAACTATTCATAGGCTTGGGGCATTCTCCCCAGCTCTGGCTTCCCTGGAGTCTGGGGCCTGGGTGGGGCAGGACCTCCACCCAGCAGACTGCACGGAGGCTGGACCACTGGCAGAACGGCAAGAGGCAGGCCTTGGGAGGCTCCATGTGGTGCTCTGGGGCTGGGCTGGAGGCAGAAGGAGGAAGAGTCGTGGAGCGTGTGGTGACTTATCTACCCCCATCCCATGTGGAGAACCCCCACCCCGCTGCCTGGCTGTAAAATACTCAGCGCAGAGTACTCTGGGCAGGGACCTGCTCCTGTTTTCATTTTCTCTTGGTTGGAGGAAGTAGAAAGGAGAGCAACAGTGGCCAGACTCCCTGATGGTTCCCAAATTGGTCATTGTGCCTGCTAAAGTACCAGCCCCCCCACAGGACACTGGGCACTTACCCACTGATTCCTGTCCCACCACCGTCCTCCCCCATTCATGTGCCAAATTCTCTTTTTTTCTACAAGACTTCAAAAATGCATGCCTGATTTGGTCAGGAGACTTCAGTTCTATTCCTGATCTAGTCACTAACTAGCTATTACCTTAGTTGGACTGGACTTCAGTTTTAACTCAGCTGATAAAGGAAAGAGCTGCTCCATCAATGTTGTCATGGACCAACTTGTGGAAACTTCATCGATCCGAGGCAATATAATCAAAATAATGGCTATCATTTACTGGGTGTTTTCTCTGTGCTAAGTGCTTTTCATATATTAGCTCATTTAATCCTCTGAACCATTCTGGAAAAATATATACCATTGTTAACACCTTTATTTAATAAATGATAAAACCAGGGCTCAGAGAAGTTAAGTAACTTGCTCTTAGGTGATAGAACCTGGATTTGAACTCAGGTATTCTGGCCCCAGAATGTATTTAATTACTACACTATAGCTGCCAGTGTGATAAGAAAAAACTAAGGATAAGGATAAATCTGTGTGTATTGATATACCCACATACGTATATCTATACACACACATATTTTAATGTATTTTTATGTAAGACTGGAATATATTCTTTTAAGTTAAGAATAAATTAGGAGAATAAGTCTTTCATATTTTTATGTTAAAATGTCTGAAATGATGATGATGGTAGATTATTTTATTTGTTCAATTGGCAAGATAAAAATGATCAACAAGCCATTATTTTTATGTTGTTTTCCCTCCAAGTTGTAATGGACCATGAAATTTAAAAATCTGGAAACCCCTGGACTAGAGGGTCTTCAAAGTTCTTTCTGGCTTAGTCTAGGACATCTACCCTCCAGGTGAGATGACTTAGGCCACACGTTCCTGGACAAATCTATCCAGATATTGGGCCACAGGGGGGCGCTGCTAGTAAAGTGCCTGTTGGAGACTCTACAGATATTTTGATCCCCTTCCCTGTCCTGGCCTTGGCTTTAGGTTCAACCCCTTCTGTACTTTCCTACACCTTGCGATTGCACAATAGAAATAGAGCCTTAAATTACTACCTGGGTGTAGATATTTTACTTGAAAGCAGATCCCAGACATAACCTCTGTCTTTCCAATCCTGCATCCCAGGGAGCAGAGAGGACCAAGCTCTAGCCAGAGTACTATGAGAGAGGAAGCAAAAGGCAAAATTATGAACTCTCTTGAGGAGATCTGTTCAAAGCAATTGTTCTCCATCTATATGGATTCTGTGTGAAACCTGAAGCTAATCAGAAACAGAACAAGTAGTATTTGGGATAGTCCATTGCTGCTTTCTTTGAAACAAAGCTGGCAGACTCCTGTTTTGGAGCTAATATATTACAAGCACTTTGGGAGAAAGGGAATTCGTGCAGCCCTATGTTGTCTTTTTTTTCTTTTTTCTTACTAGAAGTCTCAAAGTCCTTCGTTAAGGAGGAGACATCCAAAGAATTAGCAACCAGGGACATTCTTAGGAAGCACTTAGAAGCCACAGTGCTGCTTCTGCTGTGGGGGCTACATGCCTAAAACTGAGCAAAGAATTAGACTTAGTGGGCTGGACTCTCCCCCTTCCCCCCACCCCCACCCCCCAAAAAGAACTCTCTTTTTCTGTCTTTTACCACAGACACAGACAGATAGACTGATGAAGGCTACCAATCTGGCAGAAATCTAAGGCATTAGAGGAAAAGGAACTACAATAAACAAAAGGACAATGGTCTTTCAGTTTTTCAAACCACATGTGACCCTAGAAACTTGTGTAATGAAGAAGAACAGCTGTTGAATATGTCATGTGATGACTGCAATGATAAAATTCTTTCATCAGAAGAAGAAGCAATGATAACTTCACCATTAGCACAAAGATTAGAAATAGAAAAAGAGGAAGGATGAGCTCCATTACTGCACTAATCTGATTCAACCACTTAAAAAAACCCAGACTTGTGGCCTGAACTGGTAATGGAGCCTTGCTATTAAAAATGGTTCTCTGTGGTGACAGGATTTTAAGATGTTGGCAAAGTGGATTGCTCTGTTTAGAAAAATGTTTGCAGTTATGGTGGTCCATTAGAGAACACCAAGAAAAGGATAGAACAAAAGAAAAAAAAAATTACTGGATAGAGTCCTTCTTAAATTCACAGTCCCACAGTTCGTAAGTAGCAGCAATACATTTGCAAATTCAAATTGGAAATGTGTATTTTCTGAGCTTTTTGTGGGATGGAAGGTTGGGGAAAGACTGCCTTCTTTTTATGTGTGAATGCAGCGAAATGATTTCTGGCTCTAGCTAGAGGCCTATGATTTAAATAATCAACTCTTACCCCAACTATGTCTTCAGTCCCTCCAAAACTCTTCCCTGTCAGCCTCCAAACTTGCTACAGAAAGCTTTACTGTCTGCTCAGATGATCCCTCACTACACACAATTTTCTGTTAACCTGGGCCCCCTTACAGCTATGGCCCTAGCACTTTTTCTTTCCAGCCAAGTTTATTTGAGAGAGAAGTCCGTACACCACCCTGTTATAGTTGCCAGATAAAATACAGGGTACCCAGTTAAATCTGAATGTCAGATAAACAACAAATTATTTTTTTTTAGTATAAATATGTTCCATGGCAATATTTGGGAAATACACTAAAAATTATTACTTATCTGAAATTCAAATTTTGGATAAATGCATTCTGTATTTTTATTTGGAAGCAACCCTACTGACCCTGTATGCCTACCTCACTTTCCATTTGCTGCTCGGCCCATTGAAACCTGGCTTCTTCCTCCTCTCCACTGATTTTGCTCTCCCTCCATTCCCCAGGGATCTCCTAATGACTAAACCTAAAGAACACTTCCAGGCCTTACAACAGGGAATCTCTGCAGTATTCAATAGTCACTGTTGCCCCCTTTCTCATTGTGAAGCTGTCTTCTCTCTTGGCTAACATGATGCTTCACATTTCTTGTTTGTCCCATCCTTCTCTGACAGTTCCTTCCCTGCATCCCTTGTGAAGTCCCCTCCCTTACATGTTTGGTGCTCCCAGGGTATGTCCTTAGGCCTTCAACACACTCTACAGACAAAGCTATGTTCGCTGCCATATATTTCTTCCTGCTCAGCCCCATTGGCTTCAGCTGCTCTGAGCAACTCTTGCTTCCTCATCCATCATCCTGGCTGCAGGGCACCAGGCTACATCTGGAGAAAACACCTCCTGCCCTAGGCCTCCAAGGAGAAGGGCTCAGCTGTCAAGAAAAGAGAGTGGTTTCTAAAGGGGTCAGTGTGCTGGGCTGTCCAGGATTTATTTGCTATGAATTATGGACATCACGTCCCAGGCAGTCCTGGTGCTCCGGAGCAAGAGAGGATGTCCCTGCCTTCTTTCCTATGCCTGCCTCTTCTTTCTGGTACTCCTTTAGTGTGTCTTTATTTGACATTAGATTCATTCCCATCCGCTTTTTTACTTTTATTGTGTTTTAATGATTATTATTTCTGCACGCATACATACACAAACACCATCTGATTGGGAGCTCCTTGAGCCCTCTGCCATCACACAGCCCTGCTCTCAAGGTTGCTAGTCCTCCCAATTGCCCAAACCAAAAGACATTGTTTCAGTTCTTACCAGTTTGGACCTCTCTGATACTTCGGACCTTGTTGGTCACTTTCTTCTGTGACTGTTTTTGTTTTGTTTTGTTTTTAAATAATTGTATTTTATAGCCAATGGCCATGCAGTAGTGGTATCCCCACTGCTGTGTCATGATCATTTGCAAGGTGTGTTGTGATAGTTAGTCCTAACTCTTGAGTTAGAAACTGAAACTTACAAATTGTTGTTGTTGTTTTACAAAAAATTTGAAGCTTTTATTCATTATTCAACAAATATTTGAGTTACCACTATGTGCCAGGCCATGTTCTAGCCACTGGGTATACAGCAGTGAACAAAACAATCTCTGTTTTCATGATGCTTACATTCTAGTAGGGGTGGGAAGTGAGGATGAAACAGACAACTAAAGTAATAGCACAGTAAGTGGTTATAAATGTTTAAAGATGAATAAAGCAAAGAATGGTGATAGAGTCTCTTTGATAAGGTTACATTTGATTAGAGAAATTAATGTAGTAAGGAAGTAAGTCTTGGGGATAGCTGGGGGAAGAGTGCTGTAGAAAGAAGAAACAAGTGCAAATGAACAAGGGTGGAGTGTGTAAGGAGGCCAGGGTGATGGAATCAGAGATGGGGGGAAGTGGGGTGATTGAGTGGGAGATTCAGTGAATTAGCAGGGGTGACTGATCATTAATGGCCTTATGTGGCATGATAAAGACTTTTTTTTTTTTTTTCATTTTCTTTTTTTCTTTTCTTTCTTTCTTTCTTTCTTTCTTTCTTTCTTTCTTTCTTTCTTTCTTTCTTTCTTTCTTTC
>JAKSZT010054304.1:45437363-45461214 GCA_026826555.1 Tolypeutes matacus | reverse complement strand
TTCTTTCTTTCTTTCTTTCTTTCTTTCTTTCTTTCTTTCTTTCTTTCAATAAAGACTTTTGAATCTAATCTGAGTGAGATAAGACACTGTTGGTGATTTTGAGGGTGACTTAGACTACAGTGGTACTGGTAGATAAATTATTGGACTTGAAGTTAGAGTTGACAGGATTTGCTGATCGAGTGCATGTGAAATATAACAGAATGAAAGAATAACTCCAAATTTTAATCTGAAAGATTGGTAGAATGGAGTTATCATTTATTGAGAAAGAGAAGACTATGAGACATGCAGATTTGTGGAGAAGGATAAAGTTTAGTACGTTTGTAATACCTATTGGACATCCAAGTGGAGATTTACAATAAGTTGAAAAAAGGGGAGTGGTTGGGGTTGCAGATATAACTTTGGAAATCATCATGATATAAATGGTATGTAGAGCCATGGAATTGGCAGAACATCCAGGGAGTAAGTATAGATGGAAAAGAGGTTAGAAAGATGAGGAGGAACTAGCAAAAGACTGAGAGGAGTTGTCAGTGAGGTAGGAGTGGAGAGATGAGAGTGATTTCCTAAAGACCAAGTAAAGAATGGGTTTCAAGAAGGAGGTATGATCATTATATCCAACTGACAGGTTACATAAGATAAGGAATGAGGAATGGCCATTGGGTCTGACAATATGACACCATTGCTAACTCTGACAAGAACTGTTTAAGTTGAATTGTGAGGCTGAAGCCTGACTAGATTGGATTTAATAGAGATAAGAGAAAGCAAGTTTAAATAGCTCTTTCAGGAAGTTTAGCTCCAAAGAACAGAGAAATGGAACAGTACCTGGAGTGGGAATAATGATTGAAATGTTTCTAGTTTGATGAAAATCATCAACCTATAGATCCAAGAAACTCAATGAACCCCAAGCAGAAGAAACATGAAGAAAACTACATAAAGATGCATCATGATTAAATTGCTTAAAACCAGTAATAAAAGGAAAAGTCTTAAAGCAATGAGAAAAAATCCCTAGCAGACCAGAACTACAAGAAATGTTAAATCAAGTTCTCTGGACAAAAGGAAAATGGTATCAGATGGAAATCTGGATATACACAAAAGAATAAAGAGCCCTGGAAATGGTAATATGTGGGGAAATATAAACATGTTTTCTTATTTTAAATATCTTTAAAAGATAATGGACTGTTTAAAGCAAAAATAATAAAAATAGCATATATAATCAAGAAAAATTTATGACAGCAATAGCACAAAATCTGGGAAAGAGGAAGTGGAAGATATTGTAAGGATCTTATATATGAAGTATAATATTACTTGGGGGTAGACTGTGTAAGTTAAAGATGTGTACCATAAACACTAAAGCAAAATCTGCAAATTAAAAAACAAAGAGGTATGGCTAAAAAGCCAATAGAGGAGATAAATTTTTTTTAAAGTTATCATAAAAATACTTAGTAAACAAGAAGACAAAAAAATAAGAAAAGGGGAATCAAGAAAAGATGGGACAAAGAAAACAAATAGTAAGATAGATTGTTATTGTTGTTAAATCCAACCATAACAATAATGACAGTAAGTGTAAATGATCTTACTGTAATTAATAGACAGAGGTTGTCAGATTGGATAATAAAAGTTTTCAATTATATTCTGTCTCTGAAATACCCAGCTTAAATATAATGACAAACAGATTAAAAGTAAAGGGATGGCAAACAATATGTTATGCTAATATTAAGCAAATAAAAGCTGAAGGTACTATATGAATAGAAGACAAAGTAGATTTCAGAATAAGAAATAACACCCTGGGGAGGGGGAATTCTGGGAAGGTGGTGACAGAGTAGGCAAGCAGGGCTCAACTCTCTCACAAAAACAATGGAGAAAGGGACAATAGCTATCCGAGGAGCCTGGTTTGGAGGTAGTCAGACCAGGACAGTGCCATGCAACCCACAGGAGGGCAAGGGACAGAGAGAGGAAGAACCTGAAACAACACATGTGAGTTACTAAATCCCCATGGCAGCCGGGAATGGACCCCATCCCCAACTCTCAATATATTAAGCCTGAATAAAATCCTTAGCTCACTGCAGTTGACTGAGAGCAGAACAGACCTCTTCTTCCCTCTCAGTTGTTACAAGGGAAGGGGGGTAAGTTGGAGAGTAGAGAGTGGTTTCTCTTCGGTGAATTCGGCCAGCAGCACCCACTTTGAATCTCAGCTCTGACCAGAACAGAAACAGGGGAAGTGGAGGTTGAAAGAAACATCTCTCTGGAAATGTTCACCCACAAGCGCCATCTTCTGGCCGGCCAGAAAATTACAAGGAAGAAAACTGCTTTTAGGTCTCTAGCCGCAATCCCTGGGAGAAAATCTGTACCCAATTAGTGAGTCCCTAAGCCTGATTTTGAAAACTTAAGCTGGACAGTTTTAAAGACTCAGAATAACTTGAACCAAAAATCAAAGAAGAGCTGTGGGGGGGGGGGGGGGAAAACCCTAGGCAAAAAAAAGAAATTGGCCGTCCGAGTAAATTCATCAACATATTCAGATGCCTAGACATCAGCAAAAAATTTCAAGTCATATTAGGAAACAGGAAGAGATGGCCCAGCCAAAGGAACAAACCAAATATCCTGATGAGGTACAGGATTTACAACAACTAATCAATGATAATCACACAAATCTCCTAAATCAATTCAAAGAATTGAAGGAAACATGGTTAAAGAGATAAAGGATATTAAGAAGACACTGAGTGAGCACAAAGAACAATTTCAAAGCCTGCAAAGAAAAGTAACAGAGCTTATGGGAATGAAAGATGTAATGGATGAGTGGGGCTCCTGAGGGCTCTGGAGACACCCAGGTCCTATGGTCAGGACAGACAGCTCCAGAGTTTGGTGCCTTGCCAGTGGTACCCACTTTGGAGTTTGTGCTCCTGAGAGTGACAGAGATGGACTAAGTAATGGCTTCCCTACACATGGCTCATCTGTCCCTTCTATTTGAACCTATACTTGGTGCTGGAGTTGGTAGCTATATGTCCAAGAGACTTGAATCTTTGGGCTGTCCATGTGCCGGCTAGGCCCTGAGCCTCAGCGGAGTTGCAACACCTACTCTCTAGTTCATTGGACTCACCCAGCAAAACTAACAAGGAGGTGAGGATCGACAACCACCATACCAAGGAAACAAGACAGCCTACAACTGCAAGCTATAGAGTCTCATGCATCAGTTGTATGGGATCAAAGCCGCCTCTCAAATAGAGGTAGATTTGACATTACCATCCCAGAATCCTCAGGATTGGGGAATGAACTATGGACTAGAGTGGACTTATTGGTATTCTACAATGGACTTGTTGTGATTCTAGCAACGCAAGAAACTGCAGCATTGGTGTGGAGGCACTGGCCACTGGAGGCTCTGGGGGCAGGGGGAAGGGAAAGACAGTTTTAATGTGGGGGCTTTTTCAGGACTTGGGAATCATCCTGAATGGCATTGCAGTGACAGATATATGCCATTATATATCTTCCCATAGCCTGCAGAATTGTGTGGGAGAGAGTGTAAACTACAACATGAACTATGGTCCATGCTCAATGACAATGCCCCAGGATGTTTATCAATTGCAATGAATGTGCCACATTAATGAAGGATGTTGTTTATGTGGAAGGATGTGGGAGGTGTGGGGAGCGGGGCATTTAGGAATCCCTATATTTTTTGTGTAACATTTGTGTAATCTAAGTATCTTTAAAAAAATAAAAAATATATTTTAAAAATATAAACAAATAAATAAATAAATGCATTAGAGGCACATAAGAGCAGATTTGAATTGCTCAAAGACAGAATTGGTGATTTCAGGCACAGGACATCTAAACTACAAAAGACAGGCAAACAGAAAGAGAAGAGAATGGAAAAAATGGAAGAGGGTCTCAGGGAATTGAATGGCAATGCAAAATGCACAAACAAATGTGTTACCAGTGTCCTAGAAGGATAAGAGAAAGGAAAAGGGGCACAAAGAATAACTGAGGAAATAATGACCAAAAACTTCTCAACCCTTATGAAAGACATAAATATCAATATCCAAGAAGGACAACAAAATCAAAACAGAATAAATCTGAATAGACCTACCCTGAGACACCTACAATTCAGAACGACAACTATCAGAGATAAAGAGTGGATTCTTAAAGTAGCAAGAGAAAAGCAAAGCATCAAATACAAAGGAACCTCAATAAGATTAAGTGCCAACTTCTCATTAGAAACCATGGAGGCGAGAAATGGTATGATGTATTTAAGGTATTGAAAGAGAAAAACTGTCAGCCAAGAATTCTGTATCCAGCAAAACTGTCCATCAAAAAGGAGGAGGGTTGAGGACTGCCGGGAAAATGGTGGACTAGTAAGACACAGGAATCTCTTTCTCCAGAAAAATAGCTAGAGGACAGACTGAAACAGCCACGAAAAAGATCTTCTATGGTTTAACACAGCAGGTGAAGGCTGCACACCACCCAGAGGAGAGAGGGACAAAAGAGGGAAATCGCGACGCCAGAACCGAGAGTTGGAAGTAGCAGCTTCTGCTGCTGCTGGCACCCTCCCCCACAATTCTTAGAATTCTTGGGCCTCTAGGCCTGCGACCACAGACAAAGGGGGCTTCAGGGATCTACCACTCCCAGAAAGGGGAGAGAGAGGGACACAGCCTTAGGCTGACTCAGGTTCTGACCTGTAAATTTGGGCTGCAGAGCCCCACAGACCCTTCCACACGGCAGTTTGCCCTGGGAGCCTAGGAAGGACTGGAGAAATGCGACCCTTGCAACCTCCTCTCTTCTGGCCTGGACTAATTGTTAAGGACTCCACAGGAGAGGGGAGAGAGAGCCTGGGGCTGACCCTGCTTTGGACTCCCAGGTTTGGTCTGCCCTGTCCCGAGAGCCCTTCCAGGCCGGGTGGGGCTGAGCCATTGTTTGCCTTGGAGCCTGCAAGGGGCTAAAGATATACAAACCTCCCAATCTCATCCTCTACTAACAGGGACTGATTGTTGAGGATTCAGAAGGGAGTGGAAATATTTCCTAGCTGGGAAAAGGGGGGCGCTACGAGAGAAGTCTGGAGAACTGTCTCAGAAAGTTTGAATTACAAGGCTCTTAGACCCCAGACAGGAAGTTCTATCACATTGATCTGGTCTGTGTCGCAACAAATACACTCTGACCAGGCATTGAATTGAGAGCTGCCAACAAGCACCATCTGGCAGACCAAGGAAGTACACATAAAAAAATTGATAAATAGGAGAGGCTTTTCCTGGCCTCTATAGCCTCCCTGCCCAAGGCCCTAGGAAACGACTCTACAACCAATTACTGGGTCCAGTGCCCAGTTTTGAGCAACCAGCAGAACAATCCTAACAATTAAGGTTGAGCCAAAAATAAAAGAGCTGTGGTAATTCACAGCTTCCTGCCACTAAAACCCCATAAAAGAGAAAGAGATAGAGCATCTAAGTAAAATACAACCTAACCAGATGCCTAAGCACCAGCAAAAAATTACGAGCCATACTAAGAAAATAGAAGACATGGCCCAAGAAAAGGAATACAGCAAAGTACCAGAAGAGATGCAGAATTTGAGAGAACTAATCAGTGAGATGAGCACACATTTCCAAAATCAAATTAATGAGATGAAAGAGAATATAGTTAAAGAGATAAATGACATCAAGAAGACATTGAGTGTGCTCGCTTCGGCAGCACATATACTAAAATTGGAACGATACAGAGGAGATTAGCATGGCCCCTGCACAAGGATGACACGCAAATTCGTGAAGCATTCCATATTTAAATAAATAAATAAATAAATAAAAATAATAAACATTTGTTTAGCTCAAATTGTTGATCAACTATTTTAGCTGGGCGTAAAATTCCAGACTGACAGTTTCTCTGAGTACTTTGAACTTATTATGTAAAAGACGACTTGCTTCTTGGTTGTTTTTGAGAACTGTGCTGTTAATCTAATTATCATTTCTCTTCTCCCCAAAGATCATCTCTGTTCTGAAGCTGCTGTATATTTTCTCATCCATGTTCTTATACTTTTACAAAATATATATTTAACCACAAAAAAAAAAAAAAGAAGACATTGAATGAACGCAAAGAAGAATTTGAAATACTGAACGGAGTTCATGGGAATGAAAGACACAACAGGTGAAGTCAAAAATACATTTGAGGCATACAACAGCAGACTTGAAATGATAGAAGAAAGAATAAGTGATACCGAAGACAGAGCAGCTAAAATTGAAGAGAGAAAAGAGCAGGGAGAGAAAAGAATGGAAAAAATTGAGCAGGGGCTCAGAGAGTTGAATGACAACATAAAACGCAACAACATACGTGTCATGGGAGTTCCAGAAGGGGAAGAGAAAGAAAAAGGGGCAGAAAGAGTATTTGAGGAAATAATAGCTGAAAATTTCCCAACTCTCACGAAAGAAATGAACTTACATGTCCAAGAAGCACACTGTACCCCAATGAGAATAAATCCAAATAGACCTACGCCAAGACACATATTATTCAGAATGTCAAATGTAAAAGATAAAGAGAAAATTCTCAGAGCAGCAACAGAGAAGCAAATGATCACGTACAAAGGACGTCCAGTAAGACTTAGGGCAGATTTCTCTTCAGAAACCATGGAAGCAAGAAGATAAGGTATGATACATTTAGGAAACTGAAAGAGAAAAACTGCCAGCCGAGAAGACTTTATCCAGCAAAACTGTCCTTCAAATATGAAGGTGAATATAAAGTATTCACAAACAAACAGAAACTAAGAGAGTTTGCAAAAAAGAATCCACCTTTGCAGGAAATATTAAAGGAAGCCTTAGCACCTGAAAGAAAAAGACATGAGAGTAAGGCTTGGAGGAGAGTATAGAAGAAAGAAAAGCAGAAAGGATAACCAAAAGAGTAAAAAGAGAGACAAAAACAAGATGACATATGAAAACCAAAGAATAAAATGGAGGAAATAAATAGTGCATTTTCAGTAATATCATTGAATGTGAATGAATTAGATTCCCCAATCAAAAGATACAGGCTGACAGAATGGATAAAAAAAACATGAGCCATCCATATGCTGCTTACAAGAAACTCACCTCAGACCCAAGGATGCAAACCGGCTGAAAGTAAAAGGTTGGAAAAAGATACTCCATGTGAATAGTAAACAGAAAAGAGCAGGGGTAGCTATACTAATATCAGACAAAACAGACTTCAAATGCAAAAAAGTGATAAGAGATGTGAAAGGCAATTATATATTAATAAAAGGGACAATCCTCCAGGAAGATATAACAGTCATAAATATCTATGCACCTAACTAGTGTGCCCCAAAATATATGAGAAAAACTCTGGCAAAACTGAAGGGAGAAATAGACATTTCTACAATAATTGTTGGAGACTTCAACACCACTCTCACATCATTAGATAGAACAACTAGACAGAAGATCAACAAGGAAACAGAGAACTTGAACAATATGACAAACAAGTTAGAGTTAGACCTAACAGACATGTACAGAACACTGCATCCAAACTCAGTGGGTTATACATTCTTCTCAAGTGCCCATGGATCTTTCTCCAGGATAGACCACACATTAGGTCACAATACAGCTCTCAATAAATATAAAAAGATTGAAATTATACAAAGCACCTTCTCAGATCATAATGGAATGAAACAAGAAATCAATAACAGACAGGAAAAAAGGAAATTTGCAAATGTGTGGAGACTAAACAACATACTCCTAAATATTCGGTGGGTCAAAGAAGAAATTGCAAGTGAAATCAGTAAATATATTGAGACAAATGAAAATGAGAACACAACATCTCAAAACTTATGGGATACAGCAAAGGCAGTCTTGAGAGGGAAATCTATGGCCCTAAATGCCTATATTAAAAAATAAGAAAGAGCTAAACTCAAAGACTTAACTGAACAACTTGAGAAACTAGAAAAAGAACAGCAAACCAATCCCAAAGCAAAAAGAAGGAAAGAAATAATAAAGATTAGAGCAGAAATAAATGAAAATGAGAACAGAAAAACAATAGAGAAAATCAACAAAACCAAAAGCTGGTTCTTTGAGAAAATCAATAAAATTGTCAAACCCCTCGCTAGACTAACAAAGATAAAAAGAGAGAAGATGCAAATAAATACAATCAGAAATGAAAGGGGGGAAATTACAAATGACCTCACAGAAATAAAAAGAATCATAAGAGGATATTATGAGAAACTATATGCCAACAAACTAGACAACCTAGATGAAATGGACAAATTTCTAGAAACACATAACCAACCTACACTGACACAACAAGAAATACAAGAACTTAACAAACCAATCACAATTAAGGAGATTGAATCTGTCATCAAAAATCTCCCAGCAAAGAAAAGTCCAGGACCAGATGGCTTCACAGGTGAGTTCTACCAAGCATTTCTAAAAGAATTAACACCAATCCTGTTTAAACTCTTCCAAAAAATCGAAGAGGAGGGAAAATTACCCAACACATTTTATGAAGCCAACATCACCCTAATACCAAAGCCAGATAAAGATTCCACAAGAAAAGAAAATTACAGACCAATCTCTCTCATGAACATAGATGCAAAAATTCTCAACAAAATACTTGCAAATTGAATCCAACAGCATATCAAAAGACTTATACATCACGACCAAGTGGGATTTATTCCTGGTATGCAAGGCTGGTTCAACATAAGAAAATCAATCAATGTTAATACACCACATTAGAAATTGAAGGGAAAAACCACATGATCATCTCAATAGATGCAGAAAAGGCATTCGACAAAATCCAACATCCTTTTTTGATAAAAATACTTCAAAAGATAGGAATAAAAGGAAAATTCCTCAATATGATAAAAAGCATATATGAAACACCCACAGCCAACGTCATACTCAATGGGGAAAGGTTGAAAGCTTTCCCCCTAAGATTAGGAACAAGACAAGGATGCCCACTGTCACCATTGTTATTCAACATTGTACTAGAGGTTCTAGCTAGGGCAATTAGACAAGACAAAAAAAATTAAAGGCGTCCAAATAGGAAAAGAGGAAGTAAAACTCTCACTGTTTGCGGATGACATGATCCTGTATTTAGAAAATCCTGAAGTATCCACAACAAAGCTACTTGAACTAATAAATGAGTTCAGCAAAGTGGCAGGATATAAGATCAACACGCAAAAATCAGTAATGTTTTTGTACACTAGTACTGAACAATCTGAGGAGGAAATCAGGAAGAAAATTCCATTTTCAATAGCAACAAAAAGACTCAAATACCTAAGAGTTAATTTAACCAAGGAAGTACAGGACCTATATGCAGAAAACTACAAAACAATGCTAAAAGAAATTTAAAAAGATCTAAACAAATGGAAAGGCATTCCGTGTTCATGGATTGGAAGAATAAATATCGTGAATATGTCAATCTTGTCCAAACTGATTTATAGATTCAATGCAATACCAATCAAAATCCCAACAACTTACTTTACAGAATTAGAGAAGGCAATTATCAAATTCACCTGGAAGGATAAGTGCACCCGAATAGCCAAAAGTATTCTAAAAAAGAAGAGCAATGTGGGAGGAATTTCACTGCCTGACCTTGAAACATATTACAAAGCTACAGTGGTCAAAACAGCATGGTTCTGGCATAAAGACAGACATATCGATCAGTGGAACAAATTGAGAATCCAGAAATGAACCCTCATCTATACAGTCAACTGGTTTTTGACAAACCTACCAAGCCCACGCTGATGGAAAAAAACAGTCTCTTCAACAAATGGTGTTGGGAGAACTGGATATCTATAACCAAAAGAATGAAAGAGGATCCCTATCTCACCCCCTATACAAGAATCAACTCAAAATGGATCAAAGATCTAAATATAAAAGCCAGGACCATAAAACTACTAGAAGAAAATGTAGGGAAACATCTTCAAGACCTTGTAGTAGGTGGTGGTTTCTTGGACTTCACACCCAAAGCACGTGCAACAAAAGAAAAAGTAGATAAATGGGACCTCCTCAAAATTAAACACTTTTGCACCTCACAGGACTTTGTGAGAATGGTGAAAAGGCAGCCGACTCATTGGGAAAAAATATTTGGAAATCACATGTCTGATAAGGGTTTAATATCCAGGATATATAAAGAGATGTTACAACTCAACAATAAAAAGACAAAAGACCCAATTAAAAAATGGGCCAAAGACTTGAATAGACATTTCTCCCATGAAGAAATACAAATGGCAGAAAAACACATGAAGAAATGCTCAACATCACTCATGATTAGGGAAATGCAAATCAAAACTACAATGAGATATCATTCACACCTATCAGAATGGCCACTATTAAAAAGACAGAGAACTACAAGTGTTGGAGAGGATGCGGAGAGATAGGAACACTTCTTTACTGTTGGTGGGAATGCAGGATGGTACAACCACTATGGAGGACTGTTTGGCAGTCCCTAAAGAAGTTGAATATAGACTTGCCACGGGACCCAGCAATACCACTACTGGGTATATACCCAGAAGAACTGAGAGCAATGACACGAACAGACATCTGCACACCGATGTTCATAGTCACATTATTCATCATTGCCAAAAGTTGGAAACAACCCATGTGTCCATCAACAGATGAATGGATAAACAAACTGTGGTCTATTCACACGATGGAATATTATGCAGCTGTAAGAAGAAATGAAGTCATAAAGCATATGACAACATGGATGAATCTGGAGGACATTATGTTGAGTGAAGCAAGCCAGACACAAAAGGACAAATACTGTATGAATGCATTACTATGAACCAAATATATTGTGTAATATATTGTTTGATTCACACACAAAAAAAAAACAAAAAAACAAACAAAAAACAAAACAACATCAAAAAAATTTACATGTATCCATTACATTTAATTGAGAAATGTATATATTTATTCATCTGTGTTTACTTTTTAGTTTTTAATTGCTTATGTTTTCAATTATTAAATGTACAAAATAAAGTTAAAAAAAAATCAATAGTGTTTCTATATACTACTGATAAGCAATCTAAGGAGGAAATCAGAAAAAAAAAAATTCCATTCATAGTAGCAACTAAAAGAATCAAATATTTAGGAATAAGCTTAACCAAGTTCATAAAGGGCCTGTATTGAGAAAACTACAAAAGACAATGCTAAAAGAAACCCAAGAAGACTTAAATAAATGGAAGGACATTCTGTGTTCATGGACCGAAAGACTAAATATTGTTAAGATGTCAATTCTACCCAAACTGATTTACAGATTCAATGCAATCCCAATAAAAATCCCAATAGCCTTTCTTTGCAGAAATGAAAAAGCCAATTATCAAATTTATTTAGAAATGTAAAGGGCCCTAAATAGCCAAAAATATTGTAAAAAAGAAGAACGAAGTTAGAGGACTGTCACTTCCTGACGTTAAAGCATATTACTTAGCTACAGTGGTAAAAACAGCATGGTACTGGCATAAAGACAGACGGATTGACCAATGGAACTGAATCGAGAACTCAGAAATAGACCCTCACATGTACCGTCAAGTGATTTTTGACAAGGCTGTCAAGCCCTCCCATCAGGACCAGAACAGTCTATTCAACAAATGGTGCTGGGAGAACTGGCTAGTCATATACAAAAGAAAGAAAGGGGACCTTATCTCACACCTTATACAAAATTTAACTCAAAATAGATCAAGGGCCTAAATATAAAAGCAGCAACCATAAATCTCCTAGAAGAAAATATTGGAAAACATCTTCAGGATCTTGTGGTAGGTGGTAGCTTCTTAAACCTTATATCCAAAGCACAAGCAACAAAAGAAAAAAATAGATAAATGGAACCTCCTCAAAATTAAACACTTTTGCACCTCAAAGGGCTTTGTCAAAAGGGTGAAAAGGCAGCCGACTGAATGGGAGAAAATATTTGGAAATCACGTATCCAATAAGGGTTTAATATCCATGACATATAAAGAGATCATACAACTCAACAATAAAAAGACAAACTACCTGATTTAAAAATGGGCAAAAGACTTGAAAAGACATTTGTCCAAAGAAGAAATACAAATGGCAAAAAAACACATGAAAAAATGTTCAACATCATTAGTGATTAGGGAAATGCAAATCAAAACTACAAGTTATCATTTCACACCTATTAGAATGGCCACTATCAAAAAGTCAGAAAACTACAAGTGTTACAGAGGATGTGGAGAGATAGGAACACTTATTCACTGTTGGTGGGAATGTAGAATGTACAGCCACTGTGGAGGACTGTTTGGCAGTTCCTAAGGAAGCTGAATATAGACTTGCCATGGGACGCTGCAATAACACTACTGGGTATATACCCAGAAGAACCGAGAGCAGTGACATGAACAGACATCAAAGCCAGCAAGGAAGTCTGCTAGCAAGACAAAATTACCATATTATGTAATATAATCACAGAAGTGACATCCCATCACCTTTGCCATATTCTATTGGTTAGAAACAAGTCACAAGATCCACCCACACAAGAGGAATTACATAAGGGCATGTATACCAGAAGGTGGGGACAACTGAGGGCCATCTTAGAGACTGTCTGCTGTTGATAGATTCATTTTCTTGATTGTGGTGATGATTTCAAGGTTATATATACATGTCAAAACTCGTCAAATTGTACATGTTAAAAGTTTGTAGTTTTTTAAGTCAATCTCAATAAAGTTGTAAAAAATCTAGCAAACAAAAACTTAAGCTAGTTTTAAACTTAATATAGTAAAGCAAAGGACCAAGCCCTTTTTATAGCATAAAAAGGGGAGACTTGTCCTAAGACATAGGAAGACTTGTTATAAAATTATCATGTGGTATTCATAAAGGGATGGGCAAACAGTCCAGTGGAAAAGATTAGAGAACCTAGAAACAGACCCACACATATGTGGAAATTTAATAACTGAAATGACATTCTATATCAGCAGTGAAAAGATGGACTTTTAAATAAATGATGCAGAGACAAGTGGATATCCATATGGAAAAAAATAAAATTAGCTATTTACCTCATAACATTCACAAAAATTTATTTCAGGTGGAGTAGATGCCTAGATGTTTCAAGAACAAAACTTTAAATAATTAGAAGAAAATATAGATATATTTGTCACTTTCATGTAGGGAAGAAATTTTAAACAAGACAAAGAAAATGTAAACCATAAAAGAAGACAACTTGATTGCCTTAAAATTACAATTTTCTGTACAACGAAACACCATAAATTAAATGAAAAGCCACAAAACGGGGGATTATTTGCAATAATTTGCAAATATAGCTGAACAAAGGATTCATGCCCATATTATATAAAATACTCCTCAGAGTCAGTAAGAAAAATTATAAACCAAATAGACAAATGATAAAATAGGTAATTTTTTGAAAGTATAACAAGGGTTTTTATTACAAGAGAAAATTCGTTTGACATAATGTTTATTGACAATAATCAAGAAACAAAATCTATATGCACAATATGAATTCCACAGCTTGCTTAAACGCCTCAAAGTATATGGAAAGAACAATATCAAAAAATATTACTTCTTATGCATGGTAAGATTATGATTCATTTTTATTCTGCTTCTTACACTTTTGTATTTGAACCCTCATTTCCTAAAATGAACATTTATCACCATTTTGGAGGAAAAAAACAAAATTTAAAAATATATGGATAGGCGACTCTCACTAGGGAGTGCGCCCCGGCCTGGCCGGTAATAAAGGTTTCATTGAAATTAAAAAAAAAAAAAAAAAAAAAATATATATATATATATATATATATATATATATATATATATATGGATACATACATGCATACTTGTACATAAATATGGTAACCTTGTTGACCTATGATCCACAGGGCTTATCCTTGAGTTTTCTTCCAGGAATGAAGATGGGTTATACTTGTCCATTTCCCTTGTGACATTACAAGATAGCTGGTCCAAATGGAGAAGCTAGCTGTATCATCAAACAGAATGTAGGGTACTGAATCCCTAATCTTTAACTTTAGCAGACACCTTTGAACAATTGATGTAAAGAATGTACCTATAGTAATGGGATGAGGCTAATTTTACCGTCATAACTGTTCTAAATGAACTAGCACCACAGGTATACACTGGTCAATGGTTTGTGTCTAGGGATGAACATTTATAACTTCATTTCCATGTTATTTCCAAATATCCACTTACACAATTGAAAATTAGGAACTAATTAAGTCTCTACTAATTAAATTTCCATTATAGAGTAATCTGTGTTGATCATGGAAATGGAGACTCTATTTATGTTAAATAACAGAAATATCCAGGTTTGTTTGTTTGTTTGTTTGTTTGATTGGTTGGTTGGTTGCTTTGAGGTACCAGGGCAGGGGATTGAAACTGGGACCTTGTATGCGGGAAGCCAGCACTCAACCACTGAGCCACATCGGCGACCCTGAGTTGTTTTTTTTGTTTGTTTGCTTGTTGTTTGTTTTTGTTTTTAGGAGGCACTGTGAACCGAACTGGGACCTCCCATGTGAAAAGCAGGCGCTCAACCGCTTGAGCCACATCTGCTCCCCTCCAGGTTTTTTTAAACTACTCTAGTTGGTCAGCTCTCTAATTTATTACCTGAATAAAAAAAGAGTCAGATCATTTTATCTTTTTCTAGCAATTCTGCTGTAATCTTCTATTTTCATCTGGTACTGACATCATATATGTAGAAGTATATATGTATGGCATGTTGGGTGTATGGAGTGGAGCCAATTCTGTACATCTCGGTCCAACTCTGCCTTCAGTGATATTACATTAGGAGCTTGAAACTTGCCACAAGGAAAGGTTTCCACTCAGAAACAAGCAGATGCTGTCAATCAGGGCTTTTTATTCTAGAGAGTCAACTTCCCAGCACACAGCTGCATAGCGGGCATTCAAAAATATTAGTCCTGGCTGTGGGCAAGACTTCAGCATTCCTCAGGTTCAGTTTCCTCTTTGAACATAAGTGAAAAGAGGCTCAACTTCACTAGTAATGGAGGATGTGCAAATTAGAAAAAAGTAAGAGTATTTACACCCATCAGACTAGACAAATTTAAAAGTCTGACAATACCGGACACTGGCAAGGAAGTGAAAAAGTGTGAATCCATCCACCTCTAGTTGGAATGGAAACTGGTAAAACCACTTTGGAAAAATAACTAGGCAAAATCTAGTAAAGTTGAAGATGCACATAGCTTATTCTACTACTAAATGCATATCCTAAAGAAACTGGAACATTGAATAAAAAGACAAAAACATTTATTTCAGTACTGCTTTTAATAGTGAAAAGTTATAAATAACTTAAGCATTCATCAACAGGAAAATGGATAAATAACTGAAGTGCATTCAAACAGCCATATACTATACAGCAATTTAAAGGATTGAAATAAAGCTATAAAATGCAATATGGATAAATCTCAAAAACATTATGCAGAGAGAAGAAAAAGAAACTTATAATATATGAAATATAATATCATTTATGTAAAATTGAAAGTACACAAAGCAATACTAAATGTGTATTGAAAGTATAATACATAGATAGGAATAACATACCCCAAATGGCTATCATATTTTCTCTGGAGGGAGAGAGAAGGGAATGAAATCAGGGATCAGTTCACTGTGGGGCTTCACTGTGTCTGACTAGTCTTGTTTGCAGTATATGGTATAGCATGGTGGTTATCAGCATGGATGCCAGTACTAACCTGCCTGACTCTAAGTCCTGCTTCCATCACTTATTGGCTATGTGAACTTGGACAAGTTACTAACCCTCTCTGTGCCTCAATATCATCTATGAACTAGGGATTATAATTACACAACCTCCTATAGAGGCTGGGAGGATTACATGAGTTCAGTATAGTGTTTAGAACAATGCCTGGCACCTAGTAAGCCCCATGACCTTTAGCTATTACTATTTCTTTGAAAAAAAAAAAAAAAAAAGATAAGAGCAACTCTGCAAAACATAAAGACTTTTAAAAGTGTCCTTATCCCCTCCTATTCCTGAAGAAAGCCATTGGGTGAGGCAGAGGAAGGTAGGCATTCACCCAAGTAGGAGAGGGGCGACCTGGCGTGGGCAGTTGGAGCCCAAGCGAGGCGAGGAGGGGATCCATGTGGGGCAGGTGACCTGCATAGGGTGTCAGGAAGGCATCCATGCTAGGGGAGGCCCAGCAGTGAGCGTCAGGGTAGGGAGGCATCCACATGGAAGAGGGTGGAGTCCTGGCATGGGGTCCCAGAGCCTGAGTAAGGAAGGACAGCCTCCACATAGGTAGGGGCATGCTAGTGTGGGGAGTTGAGCCCAAGTCAGGGTGAGAAGGGTGCCAATGTTGGGAGATGGTCCCAAAAGGTGCCAGGGCCCAATGGAGTTGAGGAAGGCGTCTGTTGGGGGAGGGGCTGCCCAGCATGGGTAGTTAGAGCCCAAGCAGGGTAAGCAGGACACCATTAAGGGAGGGTGAGCAACAGGGGAGAGAGGGGGACTTAGCTATTTACAGGGGGGAGTTGACCAAATAAGAAATGACTTAAATGATAATGGAAGCCAGGGTTCTCACTGTTGGAAAAGGGAGTTACAACTATGGTAAGGAAGAAAACTAGAAAGAATCCTGTGGTGTTGGGTTAGAACTGAAAGTATTGATAAGAACACACATACTTCCTAGCTTTGTCCACTGAGAGGGCCTGGGAAGAGCAATGCTCCTGTAGCGATGGGCACAACTAGCACCCAGGTCTCAGCTTCTAAATACCATTCTCAACAGAAAGAAATCAGAACTCTGTGAAGAGATGGCTGCATCCAGGGCTGGGACAGGGAAAGTACAAGATAAGTCTAAGACAACCTAGGTCAAAGGCAAGAAAGTGCTCAAAGAATGATGGGGACATGTCAAAGGACCCAAACCCCAGCTTGAAGGGGTTTGTACCAGTCAAGTTAGAGACATTTTGTGCATCAAAATACATAACATTAATGACAGATTATAATTCATTGAGTAAAATGAGAATCCATGAGTACATAAACTATGATCCATGGACTAAATCCAGCCCACTGCCTATTTTTGCATGGTCCACAAGCTAAAAATAGTTTTTGCAGAAAGACATTCACAATCTATTTGCTGATAGGGTATTCTAACTTTGACCCCAATTAAGTGAAATCTATCCCTCCTCAAAAAAGAATTCCATTTTTCTAATTAGTAGACCCATATTAACAAGAAAAAAAAACACTCAATAATTATTATATTCTTAATTTCATCAATAAAAAACTTGTGGAAATTTGTTTTCTCCCTTGTTATAAAAGCAATTACAAAAGAAAAAAAAAAGGAAGAAAAAATAAAAAATAAAAAAAAGTAATTACAAAATATCATGGATTTTATCTCTTGGTCTGCAAAGCCTAAGTTATTTACTATCTGTTCCTTTCTGCAAAAATTTGCTGACTTCTTGTCTAAACTAATATAAATAAATAAATGAATAAGTTTAATGTTTGATAAGGAATGGGATGTCTAAATAGTTTCAAAGTACTGCCCTGCAAAATAATTTTTAATTATAAAGGGGAAGAGAGAGACTTCATAGTCAAGCCTAACACACACCACTATAAGGATCAGAACAAACGTCTTCAGTAAGGGGATAAATTGAGCACCCCTGATAAGGTGCAATAAGAACAGAAGTCATTCCTGTGATAGTCCTACCAACGTGCATAACCTGAATCTAATCATGAGGAAACAATCTGTATTACTCAGCCAAAGGGATACTGATGCAAAGTACCAGAAATTTATTGGCTTTTATAAAGGGTGTTTATTTGGAGTAGCTTACAGTCACAAGGCCCTAAAGAGTCCAATTCAAGGTACCATAAGAGGTACTTTTCTCACCCAAAGTCATTGGCCACGAGTTGAACAAGATGGTGGGCAATGTCTGCAAGGGTTCAGCCTTATCCCTCTTAAAGCTCTGTGGTCCCAGCTTTTTCCAATCTCACCTGTAGGCTGGCATATGGCTCATCTCTCTCCCTGGGGCTCATTTCTTTCCGGGTTCAGCTGCTCTGTTCTCTTCACAAGGTCAGCTGTAGACTATTAGGCTTATCTCTCTTCCTAGGGCCTCTGCTGTGTCTAATGAGCTGTCGCTATTCCTCTGTATTCTTCTCTGTGTATCTACTTCCAGCCCACCAAGGAGGTGGGCACTTAATGCTGAGTTGCACTCCAATAATGTGGTTGGATCAAAGTCCTAATCTTATCATAATTTAATCATATGTCTCAGCTGAATCTAATACAATCAAAAGTTATCATGCCCAGAGAAACAGACCAGTTTACAAACATAATCTATATTTCTTTTTGGAATTCATAAATAATATCAAACTGCCACACAAGCAAACCCAGATTGAGGGAAATCTACAAAATAAGTGGTCTGTAATATTCAAAAGGAGCAAGGTCATGAAAGTTAGGGAAAGACTGAGCAACTGTTCCTGAAGGCAGAGACTATGACACACAACAACTAGATGCAACATATGATTCGGAACTGAATCATTTTGCTATAGGGGAGATTCTTGAGATACGTGACAGAACATTAATGGGGTTTGGGGTTAAAATGTAGTTTTATATCAGTGTTAATTTCCTGATATCCATGGTTGTACTGTGGTTAAGCATTAAACAAGAGAACGTCCTTGTTTGCAGGATATACACATTAAATTGTTTCATGGGTGCTGGGGCATTAGTTGGCAATGTATTCTCAAATAGCTCCAGAAAAAAAAGTGTTTTTGGTACTCTATTTGCAGCTTCTCTGTAAATTCGAGATTATTTCAAAACAACAAAAACAAAACGTTTAAAGGCTTTGACAAAATTAGAGAGTTTCATATTATTCTCTTTCATAGGTTCCCTTGGAGCTAGAGATGCACACGTGACACATTCCTAGCCACAAGATATAAACAGAAGGGTTTGGGGAATTTATGGGGTGGCTTGTGCTTTCCTGCCAGAGACTCCACCCTTTCCTCCTTCTTCCTTCTTTCTGCCCAGGATGTAGAAGTGGAGCCCAGAAATAGAACATGCTGTCACTAAGGTGACAAATGTGAACAGGGGAGCTGATACACTAAAGATGGCAGAGAGGACACTCAAAAGATGCTGGGCTGCCTCAAGGAAGGACAAATGTCTACTCCAGAAGGGGTGGGGGAATCTCTCCAGAGGCTCTGAGAGTGACTTCAGGGACAGCTCAGAAGGATGGGGGAGGCCTCCCATCATTGTCTGGCCCTTGGTGGCCTCTTCCCACCACTGTCATTCGGCACCCACCTTTCCTGCTGGCTATTATTTAATCAAATCATAAAGCAAAATATCCATTGAAAAAATAGGAAGAGAAGAAAAGTAAAGTAAAACAATTAAACCCAAGAACAAGAGTTTGGAAAAGAGAAAGAAAAAAAAAAAAAAAAAGAAGAAGAAAAATGCTTAAGAATTTTTTTTAAAAATATTTTAAAACATGCTTAGATTACATAAATGTTACACAAAAATTACAGGGATTCCCATGTTCCCCACCTCCCACACCTCCCACAACCTCCCACATAAATATCTTTCATTAGTGTGGCACATCACCTGCAACAGATATACACATCCTGGGGCTTTGCCACTAAGCATGGACCATAGTTCACATTGTAGACCACACTCTCTCCCACACAGTTCTGCATGTTATATGCTGATGTAAAACGGCCTATATCTGTTGTTGTAATGTCACTCAGGATAATTTCCAAGTCCCGAAAAAGCCCCTGCATTACAACTGCTTTTCCCTCTCCCTGCCCTGAAAGTGTCCAGTGGCCACTGGCTCCACATCAATGTTGTAATTTCTTCTATTGCTTGAATCACAATATGTCTACAACAGAATACCAGTAAGTCCACTCTAGTCCATAGCTCTTCCCCCAATTCTGAGGAGTCTTGGATGGTGATGTCCACTCCACCTCCAAGTGAGAGGGGACTTATATCCCATGGATAAGATGGATGAGATTATCCTGCCTGCAGCTGCAGACTGTCTCCATTCCCTGGGATGGCCATTGCCCATCATCATCTCCTCGCCAGGTGTCTTGGGTGAATCCATTGAGCTGTAGAGTAGGAGTTGCAGTTCCACCGAGATTCTAGGCACAGCTGGCACATGGGCAGGCCAGAGGCTCCAGTCTCTGGAAGTACACCTACAAACTCAAGCACTACATATATGTTTAAATAGAAGGGACTGATGGACCATGTGTAAGGAGGATTTATTTGAGTCCAACTCTGTCACTATCAAGAGCACAGATTCCAAAGTACAGCCCACTGATAAGGCATCAATCTCTGGAGCTATCCCCCCTTATATAGGACCTGGGTGCCTCCAAAGCCCTCAGGAGTCCTTCTGTTTGGGGTGATATCTAATTTGGTGTTCTATGAGCTCCTCCTGAGGTGTGCGTAAGTGTTACCTCTGGGATGACCTCCTGACTCTCTTTGAAGTCTCTTAGCCATATGAACTCATTTGGCTTTACCTTTTCCCCCTTTTATTCAAGATCATTTTCCAGTCGTATTGCCAGTTGGCACTTGGTAGTAATCCCTCATTGCCAGGGAGGCTCATCTCCGGGAGTCATGTCCCATGCTGGGGGGAAGGTAATGCATTCATATGCTGAGTTTGGCTTAGAGAGAGGACACATTTGAGCAACAAGGAGGCTCTCAGGTGGCAGCCCTTAGGGACCCCATAACAATAGGCTAAGTTTCAATCACAAGAGCAAAGACTCTTAAGGCTAGTCATCAATAACAAGAACCCATTAGTGGACCATCCTCCTTTGCCAGACACTGCCCCTGCACTTCGGGGACTGTTGCTGCTCCCTTGGAGAATGTGGCTGATCTCTCCAGGCTGGGAATTCAGTATTCTCTCATTTATTGAGTGATTCTCCACCCACTTTGACCATGCCACACCCCTTAATCATTTGAACAATTTTATATATCTTTTATGTACATTCAGGTAAACTTCCTCCCATGAAACCCCCATCTCTGACACTCCCCACTACCGATCCTCTCCCATCCCTATTATAACCCTTCTGTGATCCAAACCTTCCTTAAAGATAAAGCCCCCACTTCCGGGAAGATGGCGGACTAGTAAGACACGGGAATCTCTTCTCCAGAAAAATAGCTAGAGGTCAAGCAAAACAGCCCCAAAAAAGATCTTCTAGGGCTTAGGACAGCAGGTGAAGGCTGCACAACACCCAGAGGAGAGAGGGACAGAAGAGGGAAATCGAGACAATGGAACCGGGAGTTGCAAGTAGCAGCTTCTGCTGCTGCCAGCACCCTCCCCCACGCTCTTCAGAATTCTAAGGCTTCTGGGCCTGCGAACACAGACAAAGGGGGCTTCAGGGATCTGCCACTCCCAGAAAGGGGAGAGAGAGGGACACAGCCTTAGGCTGACTCAGGTTCTGACCTGAAATTTGGGCTGCGGAGCCCCACGGACACTTCCACACGGCAATTTGCCCCGGGAGCCGAGAAAGGACTGGAGAAATCCGACCATCCCAACCTCCCTCTCTTCTAGCCTGGACTAATTGTTGAGGATTCCACAGGAGAGGGGAGAGAGAGCCTGGGGCTGACTCTGCTTTGGACTCCCAGGTTTGGTCTGGCCTGTCCCGAGAGCACTTCCAGGCTGGGTGGGGCTGCGCCATTGTTTGCCTTGGAGCCTGCAAGGGGCTAAAGATATACAAACCTCCCAATCTCATCCTCTACTGACAGGGACTGATTGTTGAGGATTCAGAAGGGAGTGGAAATATTTCCTAGTTGGGAAAAGGGGGGCGCTATGAGAGAAGTCTGGAGAACTGTCTCAGAAAGTTTGAATCACAGGGCTCTTAGCCCCCAGACAGGAAGCTCTATCACATTGATCTGGTCTGTGTCACAACAAATATGCTCCAACCAGGCATTGAATTGAGAGCTGCCAACAAGCGCCATCTCCTGGCAGAACAAGAAAGTGCACATAAGAAAATTAATAAGTAAGAGAGGCTTTTCCTGGCCTCTATAGCTTCCTTGCCCAAGGCCCTAGGAAACGACTCTACAACCAATTACTGGGTCCAGTGCCCAGTTTTGAGCAACTAGCAGAACAATCCTAACAATCAAGGTTGAGCCAAAAATCAAATAGCTGTGGTAACTCAGAGCCTCCTGCCACTAAAACCCCATAAAAGAGAAAGAGATGGAACATCTAAGTAAAATACAAACTAACCAGATGCCTAAGCACCAGCAAAAAACTATGAGCCATACTAAGAAAATAGAAGACATGGCCCAAGAAAAGGAATACAGCAAAGTCCCAGAAGAGATGCAGAATTTGAGAGAACTAATCGGTGAGATGAGCACAAATTTCCAAAATCAAATTAATGAGATGAAAGAGAATATAGTTAAAGAGATCAATGACATCAAGAAGTCATTGAGCGAACACAAAGAAGAATTTGAAATCCTGAACAGAAAAGTAACGGAGTTCATGGGAATGAAAGACACGATAGGTGAATTCAAAAATACATTTGAAGCATACAACAGCAGACTCGAAATGATAGAAGAAAGAATAAGTGATACTGAAGACAGAGCAGCTAAAATTGAAGAGAGAAAAGATCAGAGAGAGAAAAGAACGGAAAAAATTGAGCAGGGGCTCAGAGAGTTGAATGACAACACAAAATGTAAGAACATACGTGTCATGGGAGTTCCAGAAGGAGAAGAGAAAGGAAAAGGGGCAGAAAGAGTATTGAGGAAATAATAGCTGAAAATTTCCCAATTCTCACGAAAGAAATGAACTTACATGTCCAAGAAGCACACCATACCCCAATAAGAATAAATCCAAATAGACCTATGCCAAGACACATATTATTCAGAATGTCAAATGTAAAAGATAAAGAAAAAATTCTCAGAGCAGCAACAGAGAAGCAAATGATCACGTACAAAGGACGTCCAGTAAGACTTAGGGCAGATTTCTCTTCAGAAACCATGGAGGCAAGAAGACAGTGGTATGATACAATTAGGAAACTGAAAGAGAAAAACTGCCAGCCGAGAAGTCTTTATCCAGCAAAACTGTCCTTCAAATATGAAGGTGAATATAAAGTATTCACAAACAAACAGAAACTAAGAGAGTTTGCAAAAAAGAATTCACCTTTGCAGGAAATATTAAAGAAAGCCATAGAACCTGAAAGAAAAAGACAGGAGAGAGAGGCTTGGAGGAGAGTATAGAAGAAAGAAAAGCAGAAAGGATAACCAAAAGAGTAAAAAGAGAGACAAAAATAAGATGACATATGAAAACCAAAGAATAAAATGGAGGAAATAAATAGTGCATTTTCAGTAATATCATTGAATGTGAATGGATTAGATTCTCCAATCAAAAGATACAGGCTGACAGAATGGATAAAAAAACATGAGCCACCCATATGCTGCTTACAGGAAACTCACCTCAGACACAAGGATACAAGCCGGCTGAAAGTAAAAGGTTGGAAAAAGATACTCCACGCGAATAGTAAACAGAAAAGAGCAGGGGTAGCTATACTAATATCAGACAAAACAGACTTCAAATGCAAAATAGTGATAAGAGATGCGGAAGGCCATTATATATTAATAAAAGGGACGATCCTCCAGGAAGATATAACAGTCATAAATATCTACGCACCTAACCAGGGTGCCCCAAAATATATGAGACAAACTCTGGCAAAACTGAAGGGAGAAATAGACATTTCTACAATAATCATCGGAGACTTCAACACCCCTCTCACATCATTAGATAGAACAACTAGACAGAAAATCAACAAGGAAACAGAGAACTTGAACAATATGATAAACAAGTTAGACCTAACAGACATATACAGAAAGCTGCATCCAAACTCAGCAGGTTATACATTCTTCTCAAGTGCCCATGGATCTTTTTCCACGATAGACCACATGTTAGGTCACAATACAGCTCTCAATAAATATAAAAAGATTGAAATTATACAAAGCACCTTCTCA
>JAKSZT010054304.1:45420404-45437353 GCA_026826555.1 Tolypeutes matacus | reverse complement strand
GGAAACAACCCAGGTGTCCATCAATAGAAGAATGGATAAACAAACTGGTCTATTCACACAATGGAATATTATGCAGCTGTAAGAAGAAATGAAGTCATAAAGCATATGGCAACATGGATGAACCTGGAGGACATTATGTTGAATGAAGCAAGCCAGACACAAAAGGATAAATACTGTAGGAATGCGTTACTATGAACCAAATATATTGTGTAATATATTGTTTGATTCAAAAAAAAAAATGTATGAATATGTATAAAAAAACAAAAACAAATGTTGTGTGTGAGGGAAAACTTCTAGAGTAAAAAGTTATAAAAGTAAAAAAAAAAAAAAACCCTACTGATGCATTTATTTCCCCTTATGTGAAATGGATACAGAATGTAACATTTATCGGTAACCTGGAATATGTGGGAAAATTTTTTTTAATAAATTCATTTCCAACAAGAAAAAAAAAAAAAAAAGATGAAGCCCATATAATATCCAAATACAATTAATAGAAAAATGAAATAATAATGATAAGTTTAAATGTATGAGATAAAATACATGGAAACTTAAAAAAAAAACACTAAAAATAAAATTAAATTAAAGGATTGGGATATTCAAAAAAATGGGAAGAAACAAAAAAATTAAATAAAAAAATTTTTGAAACATTTTTCCTTTTATCACTGCATTATCGGGTGTCCAGTCTGTACCATGGCACCTTCCCCCTCTTACTCCCATGTCTACCAAATTTTCATTTAATTTTCAAAGAAGTTTTAGGTTACAGCAAAGTCACACACAGAATACTAGAGACTCTCATATACCCAACCTCTTCCCCTTTTCCTCCCCCATAAAGAATTTTTAAAACTAGGAACTTGAGAATCTTTTTTCAAAGTAAAAGTAATTAAATATTTTACAAGAATCAAAGTAAAATCAGAAATTATGTATAAAAAGTAAACAAGTTCGAGAAGTAAATGCAATTAAAATCTATGACCATCAAAGGAACAAAAACACCATAAGGGAAAGATAATAAACAACAAAAAAGCTGGGTCCAGGTAAGCATTTTGCATACTTCAAAAAGATCTTTCTAGATTGAAAATACTTTCCCATAAAGAAGGAGAATTAAAAAAAAAAAAATTCCTGCAAGCCAGACACAAAAGGACAAATACTGTATGATTGTGTTACTATGAACAAAATATATTGTGTAACATATTGTTTGATTAAAAAACAATTTATATGTATCCAGTACATTTCATTGGGAAATGTATTTATTCATCTGTGTTTACTTTTTAGCTTTTAATTGTTTATATTTTCAGTTATTCAATGTACAAAATAAAATTAAAAAATAAAGATTAAAAAAAATTGCTGCAAAACATGGAGCAGAATCAGGTGCAATGGCACCAAAAAGGAAGAAAATATAAGAAGTAGAAAAGGGTATAGAAGAATGAGAAGCATTTTTCTGGCCTGTGACGAGAAACTAAAACCCATCTCAAGACAGAACTTACTATCTCTTTTAACTGAGGAAATGAACATGAATCTGAGGAATGACTCCTGAGAGGAGAGCCTAGGAGAGAACCTGCCCTTCTCCTCTGGTTTCACCCATCCTCCAGAAGGTTCCTGTCCCTGCCCTTGGGTGTTAAATAAAAATAGTGATTTCCTATAAAGTTGTCAGGAAATATTAGGTAAAGAGGTTCCAACTGGCCTTGCTTGAGGACTGAAAAGCTGGTGTTGTTTGACTTCAGTCTCTTCAGGGCTTTAGAACCAGTGTTTGATGGCTTCCCAGTTGTCCCCTGGCCTGGCTTTGGAGGGCAGGGCTGAGTGAGATGAAATCAGGAGCTGCTGGGATACAGCCCCAGAGAGAAGTATTTAGTGAGAAGCAAATCCAGTTTGGAGGGCTCTCTGGCTGGGTTATTAGAAGCAAGGAAAAGAGACTCATTCAAGTTGCCTCAAGAAGTAGGGTCACTAAAGACCGGCTGCATATGTTTATTCAATACCCACACCCATATTTAACATTAGTACATCCTCTCTGAATATTTAGGATAATTATTTAATATGTATTTAAGAAAATAGATCTGAAAAGACTTGAAATGTTAAAGTACTATGCAAATATAAAATAGTTCTGTATTTAAAATTTTTTTTAAAGTAGGGTCACACATACACAGGAACCCAGGAAAAGATGAACAGCCAGGTCTCGGGAGGAACAGAAATTGGAGGATGTTCAGGGACTTTGGCTCTGTTGCAGTGACTTGACAATTATTCTCATTCCTCTCTCAGAGTCTGCTTTTCTTCTCTCTCAACCCACAAGCTTTGTGTCATGCTACATCGAGTGGATTTAGTTACTGATAGATAATAGACATGCTTAACAAGTTGATGAAATGCAACTCTTTCTCCCTCAGTTTTGCCTGAGACCCCAAAGCACAGCACAGTAATTGCGAAGTGACTCCACATGCCAGAGAGGAATGTTAAGCCATCTATGGAGGACTTGCAAAAGAGATATCCAACACCCATTCTGTAATCCCAAGCACATCAACTACCTTGAGGGTATTAAAGGTGGAGATTGAATGGTGGGGGTATGGAGCGGAGTTCTTTGGAAAGGTTTTATAGTAGTGTTGTGGAGGAAAGGAAGAGGTGCTTGCCCCTCACACCAAACCAAGTGATTGGGGCTTTAAGAGGTCATTTGGAGAGCATATTAGACATATTAGACATATTACATCTATGCCTGGAAAGGGAATAAAGGCAAGAGACTGGTCTGGCTGGCTACCTTAGGATATAGCAGAGTCAAGAGCTGTTTTGGAAAGGAGCTGCACTCTCATGATGCAGAACCAACATGCTGAATGGAGCTTGGAACAGGGATGGTGGACTGGGGTCTATAAGGGTCCTGACCAAGAAGACTGCCCAGGGGAACCATGGGTCCCCAACAGAGAGTCTGTGTGGTGTACCCAGAACTGTATTATGACAGTACCCATCAAGTAAGACCTATCCTGCTCCCTACATCTCCTCCCTCCAACCCTGAAGGACAAGAAGCAGTCAAATGAGGGAAGGGAAGATGAGGAGATGCACAAGGTGGAGAAATAGAGAACAAGTTGATCACCACTCCCCACCCTTCCACATTACAGAGGTTTTGATCCAGTAGAGAGGAAACAATGTTTCAGGAAAGAGAGAGGATAACTGCAGGACCCAAAGTCTTGAGTAGATAGGAGGAGAAGGGATCCATCCAGTGTTTAATGGGAGGAAACTGCCTTAATAGGAGCAGGACTGTCCATCCACTGGAGCAGGGGATTAGGGGTACAAATTGACTAGGGAAATGTAACTGCATTTCCAGACAATACTGAAGCTTTATTAGAGATGTGCCAGTTTGCATTTAGGGTAGATCAGTCCATATAGTTTTGGTTTTCCTCTGGTCATTTTATTTGCTTGGAAATGATGCAGGATGGGCAAGAGCTGGATTGACCTATGGCTAGGACTTTGCTGGGTAAGTATGCTGAAGGAAGATAAAGACAAAAGGTGTGTTCAAAGGAGTGATTATACCAAAGGGTTATAGAATCTACACTGGGTGAAGTGAAGGCAGGAGTGGGGTAAGGGACATGAAAATTTCAGGGCCAACATAGCAAAGGTCCTGATGGGGATGAAAAATTGTGGGAGTGATGGTGCCCATAGGCAGCCATTAAAAACAATCCAAAACAAAAGAACCAACCCTATTAACAAGTGCCCCATTCACTCCCACCTCTCTATCTGTTAAACTCTTCAGAGGTGTGTCTCTTGTTCTAATCCTCCTGTTCTGGCATGTTCTAGGCATCGTTTAGCAACAGCTGGGGCTATAAAACCTACTTCAGTTCCTGACCCTGCAAACCACTAAGATTTTCCTCCCCAAGTTTCATTCCCTATACTCCTTTCCATCACCTTGCTGCTTCTGGATCTTTGTAATTTTGATAAGTCTGAATAATTTTCTAGATCAGAGGCCAGCGGCAGATGTGTAGCCTCCTTTGGTCCCAGTTGGGGTAACATAGTGTCTCTCATGTAAGAATATTTCCCATAAGAGTGTTTTGGGAGAAGAGTAGTAGCCCAATTCCTTTAGGTGGGGCCCAGGAAATAACAGAGAAAATCTCATAGCTACAGATCTTCTAGGACCCTCCAGCTGACAAGGCAAAGGGCCTGGAGCCCAAGACCCAGATAAGGCCAGTGAAATCCAGCCAGAGAAATATTCCCTAGAGTACAAGTTTCTCAAAGGAACAAAATTAGAAATCTTCAAATTATTTTGACTATGTTGAAGTATGTAAGATTCGAAACTGCTAAGGGAAAATAGATCTTCCTGACCTGTGAGTCAAACTGTTCTGGACAAATATACATGGTGGATGACCCAAATAAAACCACACGGCTTTTGGCTTTTTTCCCAACCTCTGTTCTCTCCTGAGCGGGTGTTTCTTCTGCCTTCTGAAGATAGATCTCCTTAAGGCAGGGGTTCTTAACCTTTTTTGCTCCACAGACCTCTTTGCCAGTCAGGTGAAAACCATAGACCCCTTACTAAGCCCACACTATACTGTGTATTATTTAATAAATATATCACACCCACACCAACACATCCCCACAAGAATAATGTTTTTTTGAATTTCAATTCAAGCTCACAGACCTCTTGTTAAGAACCCCTGCCTTAAGGAAATGGAGCCTGCTCTAAACCTCCCTTAGTGATGTGGCTTGACCGCTAATAGGAGTGATTTTTCACCGAAGCATTCATTCTCTGACTCTCAAGTAAAAGGGGAACTCTAGCAATGGTGCTCTGAAGCTAGTCACACTAGATCTCAAGAACTGATTTATTCAGATCTTCTGGAACTTTGTGAGCCAGCTGTTAAATGTAGCCATTATTTGAAATTAAATTACATAAAATTACAATTAAGTCACATTAAAAACAAAGATAATACTCAAAACTCATCATTTGCTAATTATTTTACTACAATTTACTATTATACTATGCTCTTGAGTTTATTTACACCTATTGTATCTGCATGGTGGAAATATTATAAAATGGGGGTGTGCCACACATCTTTCCCCAACTCCATGTTCAATGCCTTCACTTTTGCTGGTCTGAAAGAGCTCACCCCTCTACATCCCAGAGAGCTGGTTGTTAAACATTTACCAGCACAGAACTGGACTCCAGGATCCCCACAGTGGGATGAGCACAGTGGCAGTCCACCTCAGAAGCCTGCCATTTTCTCTGCCCTCTCAGTACACTCTCCTCTGTGCAGAGAGAGAGAACTACTGCATTTACTTACTTGAAGGGCATCTTGGTCAGATGGATTCCCTCAGACAACGGTGCTGAGGAGCTGGCTGAGGAAATATTTTCCCAACTCTGCCTGGTTTCCTTTTGAAGAGGAACAAAACTGGTTCTAAGAAATGCAGCCAGTAGGTAAGTAAATAGGGCAGCTGTGATGTGAGTTCCAGCTGAAATAAAGAAAACTTATGAGTCTGGTTTGTTTAAAGAGAAAGCTTATAGATTCAGTTTTTCCTCTCTTCCTGCCTTCCGTCTTTCCTACAACAGGACACAGTCTGTGCTTGCAACGTCCTCCCCACTTCCCTGCAGGGATGTAATCAGCATCTGGTTGTTCCTTGGCTCTCGTACAGGATAAACTTGCTGCTTTCTGGACATTTGTTTCCAGTGGTGGAGCTATTTATTTCTCTTTTCATAGTGGACATTGCCTAGATTCCATGGGACTCTTTCAAGGCCCATTTTCAAGGATCCCCTGTTCTTGGTTGGAATAACACCCCCAGCACTGATTCCACTCAAAGCTCTGCATTTCACTAAGGATGAGGGCCAAGGACAGAAAGAAGGAGAGCTGGTTTAGGAATTCAGCTAGATTTCTGATCCTCCCTGAAAATATGTCATTCTCTCTCATGCAATCAAATCTTTCCCCAAAACTGACATGAATGAACCACATTAAAGATGTACTGCATACATTAGTATATGCATTCCATATTAGTATATGCTGGTGGCACTGAATAAGGGGCTGTATTTACTAGTTTCTGTTTGTTCACATGTACGTTTTAGAGCATAACCATTCTATTGTGCACTTGAATGCTTGCAGGTGTGCGTGTAGATAGACATGTGTGAGTGCCATTTTATAGATGCCTGTGGATTTAAATGTATATGTAATTATATGTGAGTAGCTGTATGTGTGTTCTTCTGTGCCTTGTATATGCAGACATGATTGTGTGTGTGCAGGAGTGAGCTCAGTGACTTTTGCAAACCTGGTTGAAATGCTTGGAGAAAGTCATCATTTTCTAAAAATAGAACTGAAATATTTTTAAGGAAGGGATTTTTATCCAAGCAGATTAAAGAAAAGAAAAGAAAAACTCCCTATGCTCTCCCAAACCTTGTGTGTAATGGAAAAATACCAAATATTTGCATTTTTCTGTTATGATAAGGATTGCTGATTTTATCAAGGGACAGAACTTCATAACTCAATTTGAGCTGAAAGTACTTTAGAGGGAGGGTTTTCAAAGGAAGGGTGGGAGGCCGTGGCCCCTGAAGGGGCAGGTTTGGCTGCATCAAGCCTCCCTTGCTTCTCTCCAGATGCTTCCATCTGCCTCTAAAATATCTTAATATGGTTCCTACCATTTAAAGGGAAGGAGCTTGTTACTAGCTGTGTATCCTTTTGGCACATGGGCAAAGGGTCAGTAGAACCATACCCTGCTTTCTTTTGAGGACAAGAAGACACAAAGAAGGCATGAGATTCTATTGTAGCAAAATGAAGTGATACCCAGGGAGCTATGTCTCTGCTTCTTTATGGACTATGAGATAAAATAAGGACTTTCTGAAGCGTTTGTGAAGTCTCTTCCAGGTGATTCTAAGAAGAGACCCATAGTTCTCTGAGATGAATTAGAGGTAGGACCATGGGGGACAACCTCTGGGATTTTCAATATTACAATAACCTATCTTTATTGGGCACCTATGATGTCACAGATCTAGGCTTTACATGTATCAACTCATTTAATCCCCACTACAACTGTGTAAGAATAATTATTAGCCTTCTTTCACAGATAAGGAAAATGAGACACAAAGAGGTGAACACTTGCACAAGGTGGTTCAGCTAGTAAATGGTGGATCCATGACTCCCACCCAAGCAGTCTAGATCCAGAGCCCATGCTGTTAACCATTAGTCTGGACTAGTTCTGCCCATTCAGCTCATGGGCTCTCTGTGCCACTTCAGAGAAATAATTGCCTTTTCTAAGTGCTCACAAATTGGTTAGGGATAAAATGGATGAATGTCAAAGGTTCCCAACTATCAAGAGTACCTTTAGATGTATATGTATGTTCTGTGAAAACCCAAAGTTGGATGGGAACCTCAGAAAGTCACTTATCCTTGTAGGTTTGGGGTTGGGGAATTTCTGGCAGGAAAGAAGCTAACCTTCATTAAGCACCTATGTAACACCTGCTAAGCTACTTTCTTGTCACAATCATTAGCAGTACTCAATAATGATGTCTTGACACACTGGTGTAACAAACACTTTGCTCTGTCATTTCCCCTAAGATTATAAGGTGTGTCATAAGTAAAAGCCTGCATTCCCACAGACTTCCTCTAAGGAAAATTTCCCTGCCCACAGCCCTTGTGACTTTGTGATTCTGTTTCCTTGGGCACAGCAGAGAGGGCCAAAGGTGAACACATGATCCAGTGGCAGCTACTAGCCAGCTCTGGCTCATAAAGATGGACTGAGGCACTCAGGAATCTGAACTGGGAACTTTTGTGAGGAAAGGATAGTTAGTGGAAGTTGAAGCAGAAAGATAATGATATATAGAAAGGGGAAAGGCCACAATAGTCCATGTTCAAGCTGGTTATGAGGGATTATGAGCTGGTTATGAAGTTATGAGGGAGCATAAATTGAGAGTAAATGGAGGCTATAAGGAAAAGAAGACACACACACAGAGAGAAGTGAAGATCTGGTAAGAGAGAGTGAGAGTTGGAAGTAGTGGCTGAATCCAAATGGCTTCCTGGTTTTGGTTCAACTACCAGCCCATATATGTCCTAAGGCAGCTTGAGTGAGTAAAGGCCTACTTAGAATACCAGAGCTTTCAAATTATTTATGTTATTTATATTATGTTAGAACACAAACAGAATCAATGAGCCTTATAATAACACTTGTTCATTTGTGTTCCAAAATGCTGTTTGGGATGTGGAAAATTCAGTAAAGTTAGGCAAATCTCACATAACATGAGACCTATGTTATCTGTGCCCATAGTAAGTAACCACATCTGACATACATTAATAGATAGAGCAAGAAAAAATTATTTTAGTGCTTCATTTTCCTAAAAAATGTTTTTGTATTATAAATATTTAGAGTGTCATCACATGAATGTCATCCATTACATATGTGGCAGTGGAAAAATGGATGAGAACCACAGGCACTTCACATCTCTCTAAGGTAGGCGTTCTTATATGCCATTTCACAGATAATGAAACTGAGGCTCAAAGGTTTAAGGTCCCTACCCAATCTAGAACATGTCAGAGATAGGATACAGACTTAGATCTTGGCATCATATTTCAGCAGTTTGATGGACTAGAAACTCTGAAGACTTCTGCTATAAAAGCACTAGATCCTGTACAAAACATAATTGTTATTGCAATGCTGAGATCATAGTAAATTAAGCTATACAAGGACCAGAAAAAAAAAAAAAAAAAACACCTGAAACTAAAGCCAGTGCTGCTAATGGTCAGCATAAGTAAAACTTGATTGTTGCCCAGACAGCAAATGTTGATATCAGGGCTGTCCTCAGGAGATTTACCTCAGCAAAGTGAGGGATCTGAAACCCAAGACTCTGGGGTCAAGCCAAGGTTTCCCTGATTGATAAAGTGGTCCCTGGTAAAGAGTGCCCCTAGCTCAGGAGAAGCAAAGGAAAATCCTCACTGAGGAAAACATCTTCATTTTATTTCCTCGGGTTTTCAGAGATTAAAATCAACTAAATATTAACTCACAATCAAAGATCACCATAGGGAAGCGGCTGTGGCTCAATCAGTAGGGCTCCCGTTTACCATATGGGAGGCCCCAGGTTCGGTTCCCGGGGCCTCCTGGTGAAGGCAAGCCCGCCCGCGTGGCGTGGTTGGCTGACCCAGCGAGCATGAGCAGCAAGGGGGGGATAAATGAATAAATAAATAAAATCTTTAAAAAAAAAAAAAAAAAAACAAAGATCACCATACACACAAGAAGCAAATTACCATAGCATATATAGATCCTCTCTAATCCCCACCCATGGTCATGGCTTCAGGCATGGAAATGATCAGATACAGAATATAAAGCCATGATGTATGAAATGTCTAAAGAAATAAAAAATGGAATGACAAATATGAACATTAAACTATAGATTGCCAAAAATGACCAGGAATATGTGAGAAAGAACCAAATAGATATTTTATAGGTTAAAAAAAAAAAATAACAATTGCCATTAAAACCTCTGTAGAATAAACAGCAGATTAGACATAGCTGAAGAGAGACTTAGTAAACTAGGAGAGCAATGTGAAGAAATTACACAAGTATAATACAGAGCAACAAAGAGATAGAAAATATAAAAGGTATTAAGCAATAATGAAGGACAGAATGAGAAAACTGAATAAACATCTAGTCAGAATCCCAGAAGGAAGAGTGAATGGAGGAGAGACAATATTTGAAGATGATTTTCCAGAACTGAGGAAAGACACAAAACCATTGGTAAAGGAATAGAACATATACCAAGCAGAATAAACAAAAAGAAATTCATACCTAGACACATTTCAAAGAAACTGAAGAGTAATAGAGTCAAAGAGAAGATCTTAAAATCGGTAAGAAAGAAAAGAGAAATCCCATGCAAAGGAATGACTTCAGACATTGTAGACTTCCCAACAGCAACAATGGAAGCAAGAAGGGAGTGGAATCATATTGAGAAAAAAGGTAGTGGAGTCATTTTGAGGGGAAAAAAAAAAAAAAAAAGCACAACCTCCCAACCTGGAATTGTGTATCCAGAAAAATTATCTTTCCTAAAAGAGAGTGAAATAAAGACAATTTCATAAGTTTGGGACTCTGGAGTTCATGCTTTTTCTTCTTTATTACATTGTTGCTACTGATTCTCAGGTAGCATGGAGCTTACCATGAAGGACCCTGAGCCCCTTCTAGAAACCTTTCATGTTTCTCAGAGGCCACAGCTTGGTAAACATACCTTTAAATATCTTAGTATAGTAAATAGAACTGCAGGCCCAGCATTAATCAACTCAGCAGTCCCTTCAGACCTGGGGGCTGGTTTGGTTTTACCTTCCATTTTCCCAAGGTCAGAAATTACTTTGTAGTTCACTTGGCTCAATTTCCCTTTGGATCTGCACTAATCTAGCTTTTAACTAAAGGATTTCTCTCCCCTTGAAACGCACCAAACCCTTAGCTAAGACTCCTTAGCCTTAGATCATAAATTCCTCCTTCTTCCCCTCCCCCAAGGGCCAATCCTGAAGGATGATTGATTTGCTTAACATTTGTTTGTGCAAATATGAAAGGCAGCTTCCTCCCTTCAGCTAACATTTGGATCAATTTATGTTACATCTTTCTGGGAGCTGCCATTTCTTGAATGCCTTCTCTGACCCTTTCTGAATAAGAGTGGCAAGGTCCTCCTCTCAGCAGAAAATGGGAGAAAACCCAGGAATGAAAAAAAGAGGGGGTCAAAATGGAGAGGTTCGGAAGAGGATGGAGTAGATAGCAGGTCAGGAGTCTTGATGTTCAGGAGACCTTAGAAGTCAGTGGAAGGGCTGCTCAATCCCTCCCAGAATCTGTAGCTCAGCCTCCCCAAGTGTCTCCTCCTCCTCTCCACTCTCCTTCCCTCCCTTCCCTGGGCTGAGCTATACCTCTACTCTGCCCCCACCCTAGCATTCCTGGATCCTCTTCTTATTCCTCCTAGACCCTTGGACAAGCAAGGAACTTTGTTCCTGTGACTTAAGACCTCACTGCATTGTCCCTACTTTATCCTTAAAGGAAGTCCCTCAGGCTTGGGCCCCTGGAAGTCTTATCCTCACCCCTTAAATTAGTTAAGATAGCACTAACTGCTAAAACAAAAATAAGCTAAACATTATGGCTCAAATGGATAGAAATTTATTTCTTGCTCACAGAAAGTCCAAAATAGGTATTCTTGATGGCAAGCAGCTCTCCTCCCAGCAGTGGTAAGTATCTAGGATCCTTCCATCCTATGGCTCCACTATTCATCCCTAGCTCCCAAGGTGGGAAACGAAATCAGAGAGGACTGTGCATGGAGACTTTTATGAACCAGTCCTGGAAGGGGCACTTAGCTTCTCCTTACCTTCCACTGCCTAAAATCCAGTCACATGATCACAGGGAGTCATAAAGGAGGTTGGAAAACATCGGGTAGCCACATGCTCAAGAAAAAGAGGAACCAGTCTCTGAACACCCTGTACCCTGCAGCATCTTCACCAGATTCTTGTTATGGCTGGATCATTTGTTTTTCTAGACAAGGATGGTAAATAGGAGCCATCTCCACATCAATTCAAATTACTTGATAGTGGCCTCTGGAGCACTCTATAGAGAAGCATTCTGAGGCTGCAGTGGGTCTTAAAGGGCAGGGACAGAGGGTTGTGGTGGCACTGATGTAATTTATTGGCCATCCCACTCCACAGCATTATTTTGAGTTTATTTCCCTAGAGGCCAACTGATCTCAATGGTGGGTGCCATCATCCCAGAGGCCCACCGCCTTTACATGGCTTCCTTCCAACCACACCCAGGACATTGCTACCCCTTACTATTTCAAAACTTTAACTCCTCTTAGCTCAGCCTTTTTGTTCCTATTAAGAGTCTAAGAAGCACCTCCAATTCTCAGCTGATGTGCAGAGTGGAACTGCCTTATATGAGGTTCAACAGGGAGAAGGAAAGAAACAGATCATCAAAAGCCTTAAAAGGCAGTTCTGTGACCTGGGTGACATTGAGTAGGGGGGTACATGTTATAATGAAGTTTTAGGAAGTGGTCTTGTGGGGTGAGCAGGAAAAACTAGAGAAGTATGGTGGAGGCTGGGGGCAAGGAGGGCAGCCAGAAGTCCCGAGCCAGAAGGTGGTGCAGGTCTTATCACAGTGATAAAGAAATCTGGCTCAGAGGCCCCTTTTCCTCTAGCCCCTTCTAACACCCTGCCACCACCACCACCACCCCACCCCAGTTGTGCTATTATTGCTGGAGCACTGAAAGCTGAGGTCATGGTGTCAAAGAATTGTTGCCCAGTCACACTCCCATGGAGATCTTCATCATTTGCACTGATCCTTTGCCATTAAACCAAACTGTCTCCAACCCTTCCTGCTTAGCTATCAAGATACAAATACATTCAAATTCCTTCCTCCTTCTCCAAGGTAACACATTTCCCAGTTGTTTCATCCCTGAAGGGCAGGAGTGATGGGGCAAGGATTTCAAGTCCCTAAGCCTAAAAGAGTAAATAAATGGCCTGGGCAAAGTTCTCGATGCGTGGTGTTCATCAGAAACACCTGGATTGATTGTTAAATGATGAATTCCTGGGCTCCAACAAGAATCTCCAGAGGTAGAGTCCCCTTGGCTGTGTCAACAGCTCCATGGATAATCCATATGCACACAAAAATTTGGGAACTACTGGTGTAAGGGAGTCAGTTCTGTGGATTCTGCAATAAGAGATGCTCCAGAGAGACTCTAAGATATCATAACTCATAATTCTATAATAATAGGACTAGAAGTAGGAGTAGAAATGATAGCTAGCATTTACTAACCACTTACTAGGTGCCAGATTATAATTCCATGTTTTAACTTATATGCTCCTTACAGTAACCCTATCAAGTAGGTATTACTATTATATCCATTTTAAAGGTTAGGAAACTGAGGCAGAGAGAGGGTTTTCCAAGATCACATAGCTAGTAAGAAGCCAAAACCTGAATTTGATCCCAGAAAGTCTTTTTTCAAAGTCTCTGCACTTAGCCATTACTTCACATGATTGCCCCATCCTAATTGGCATTTTCCCCTTTGTAATAGGAGTGAGGGGGGGGTGAAGAGGTAGAGGGAGTCTAGAGAAAAGCTAGGAGGAAAAACATGAAAGGATTCTTGAGCTCCATCTCTCCCATCCACTTCTCATCCCCTCCAACTAATAAAAGGAAGATAATGAAGGGAGTCAGAGAGGGAGTCATGAGAAAGAAATGCCTCTTTCATTTATATTTCAGTATACTCACTCAGGTAAAACTCCCTGCTGATCCATCCGTGCTTCCAAGGCTTGGCAAAGTCTGCCATGCCCTTTTTCTCCAATGACGCCTAACAAGGTTCTGCTGATCCTTCAAGGTTCCCTGGGAAGCCATGATAATTCTCCACCCTACAAGAGCCTAAAACTGTCTGCTCCTCTAATGACTTCTGACCTTCTTTTGCAATTATATGTATTCATATCTTTCTCTACTCATGTGTTCCTTGAAAGCAGAAACTCCATAGTCCTGTTTATAATTGCAGTCCCCATGCTTGGCACATAAAGACAATTAATAAATGTTGTTGAAAAAGTGAATGAGAGGGACTTCCGGGAAGATGGAGGACTAGTAAGACACAGGAATCTCTTCTCCAGAAAAATAGCTAGAGGACAAGCTGAAACAGCCCCGAAAAAGATCTTCAAGGGTTTAAGACAGCAGGTGAAGGCTGTACATCACCCAGATGAAAGAGGGACAGAAGAGGGAAATCGCGACCACAGAACCATGAGTTGGAAGTAGCAGCTTCTGCTGCTGCCGGCACCCTCCCCCACACTCTTCAGAATTCTCGGGCCTCTGGGCCTGCGACCACAGACAAAGGGGGCTCCAGGGATCTACCACTCCCAGAAAGGGGAGAGAGAGGGACACAGCCTTAGGCTGACTCAGGTTCTGACCTGTAAATTTGGGCTGCGGAGCCCCATGGACCCTTCCACACAGTAGTTTGCCCTGGGAGCCTAGGAAGGACTGGAGAAATCCGACCCTCGCAACCGCCCTCTCTTCTAGCCTGGACTAATTGTTGAGGACTCCACAGGAGAGGAGAGAGAGAGTTTGGGGTTGACCCTGCTTTTTTTATTTTTATTTTTTTAATTAATTTATTTTTTATTGTGGGTAAAAATCAAAATTTTCACAATACATACCAATATTTGTAAAATGATACATAAATATATATGCATATATGTACGTTTGCTTACAAAAATGGTATATATATATATATATATATATATATATATATTTTTTTTTTTTTTTTTTTTTAAAGGTGATTTCGGGACTTGGAGGTTGTCCTGAGTGCCATTGTGGCAATGGATGTAGGCCATTTTGTAGTGGGAGGTGGGGAATATGGGAATCCCTGTAGTTTCCGTGTAATATTTAGGTAATCTAACCTGCCTTTGACTCCCAGGTTTGGTCTGTCCTGTCCCGAGAGCCCTTCCAGGCTGGGTGGGGCTGCGCCATTGTTTGCCTTAGAGCCTGCAAGGGGCTAAAGATATACAAACCTCCCAATCTCCTCCTCTACCAACAGGGATTGATTGTTGAGGATTCAGAGGGAGTGGAAATATGTTCTAGCTGAGAAAAGGGGGGCGCTATGAGAGAAGTCTGGAGAACTGTCTCAGAAAGTTTGAATCACAGGGCTCTTAGCCCCCAGACAGGAAGCTCTATCACATTGATCTGGTCTGTGTCACAACAAATACGCTCTGACCAGGCACTGAATTGAGAGCTGCCAACAAGCGCCATCTCCTGGCAGACCAAGAAGTGCACATAAGAAAATTAATGAGAGGCTTTTCCTGGCCTCTATAGCCTCCCTGCCCAAGGCCCTAGGAAACAACTCTACAACCAATTACTGGGTCCAGTGCCCAGTTTTGAGCAACCAGCAGAACAATCCTAACAATCAAGGTTGAGCCGAAAATCAAAGAGCTGTGGTAACTCACAGCCTCCTGCCACTAAAACCCCATAAAAGAGAAAGAGATAGAACATCTAAGTAAAATACAAATTAACCAGATGCCTAAGCACCAGCAAAAAACTACGAGCCATACTAAGAAAATAGAAGACATGGCCCAAGAAAAGGAATACAGCAAAGTCCCAGAAGAGATGTAGAATTTGAGAGAACTAATCGGTGAAATGAGCACAAATTTCCAAAATCAAATTAATGAGATGCAAGACAATATAGTTAAAGAGATATATTACATCAAGAAGTCATTGAGCTTGGGAAGCGGATGTGGCTCAATCGATAGGACTCCCATTTACCATATGGGAGGCCCCAGGTTCAATTCCCGGGGCCTCCTGGTGAAGGCAAGCCAGCCCGCGTGGCTTGGTAAGCTGACGCAGCAGGACGACCCAACAAAGGGAGAAGCAGACACAAAAAAACGCACAGCAAATGGACACAGCAAGCACAAGCAGCAAGGGGGCATAAATAAATAAATAAATAAAATCTTAACAAAAAAAAACCAAAAAGAAGTCATTGAGAGAACGCAAAGAAGAATTTGAAATCCTGAACAGAAAAATAAAGGAGTTCATGGAAATGAAAGACACAATAGTTTAAGTAAAAAATACATTTGAGGCATACAACAGCAGACTTGAAATGATAGAAGAAAGAATAAGTGATACCCAAGACAGAGCAGCTAATATTGAAGATAGAGAAGAACGGAGAGAGAAAAGAATGGAAAAAATTGGGAAGCAGCTGTGGCTCAATTGGTTGGGCTCTCGTTTACCATATGGGAGTCCCCGGGTTCAATTCCCAGGGCCTCCTGGTGAAGACAAGCCGGCCCGCATGGCGCAGTGAGCAAGATGACCCAACAAAGGGAGACAAGCAAACACAGAAAAATGCACAGCAAATGGACACAATGAGCACAAGCAGCAAGGGGGGGATAAATAAATAAAAATAAATATTAAAAAAAAAAGTGGAAAAAAAAGAGCAGGGGCTCAGAGTGTTGAATGACAACACAAAATGCAACAACATACATGTCATGGGAGTTTCAGAAGGGGAAGAGAAAGGAAAAGGGGCAGAAAGAGTATCTGAGGAAATAATAGCTGAAAATTTCCCAACTCTCACGAAAGAAATGAACTTACATGTCCAAGAAGCACACCGTACCCCAATGAGAATAAATCCAAATAGACCTACGCCAAGACACATATTATTCAGAATGTCAAATGAAAAGATAAAGAGAAAATTCTCAGAGCAGCAACACAGAAGCAAACGATCATGTACAAAGGACGTCCAGTAAGACTTAGGGCAGATTTCTCTTCAGAAACCAGGGAGGCAAGAAGACAGTGGTATGATACAATTAGGAAACTGAAAGAGAAGAACTGCCAGCCGAGAAGTCTTTATCCAGCAAAACTGTCCTTCAAATATGAAGGTGAATATAAAGTATTCACAAACAAACAGAAACTAAGAGAGTCTGCAAAAAAGAATTCACCTTTGCAGGAAATATTAAAGGAAGCCTTAGAACCTGAAAGAAAAAGACAGGAGAGAGAGGCTTGGAGGAGAGTATAGAAGAAAGAAAAGCAGAAAGGATAACCAAAAGAGTAAAAAGAAAGACAAAAATAAGATGACATATGAAAACCAAAGAATAAAATGGAGGAAATAAATAGTGCATTTTCAGTAATATCATTGAATGTGAATGGATTAGATTCCCCAATCAAAAGATACAGGCTGACAGAATGGATAAAAAAACATGAGCCATCCATATGCTGCTTACAAGAAACTCACCTCAGACCCAAGGATACAAGCCAGCTGAAAGTAAAAGGCTGGAAAAAGATACTCCACGCAAATAGTAAACTGAAAAGAGCAGGGGTAGCTATACTAATATCAGACAAAACAGACTTCAAATGCAAAAAAGGGATAAGAGATGCAGAAGGCCATTATATATTAATAAAAGGGACGATCCTCCAGGAAGATATAACAGTCATAAATATCTACGCACCTAACCAGGGTGCCCCAAAATATATGAGACAAACTCTGGCAAAACTGAAGGGAGAAATAGACATTTCTACAATAATCGTCAGAGACTTCAACA